>CBVK0105414020.1:0-13766 GCA_900067695.1 Picea abies | reverse complement strand
TCAAGGGGGGATGCACAGAACAACCAGACCTCAGCCTTCAACCCTTCATGGGTATCTCCCTGCCTTATGGTGTTAAGAACACTTGACTTGGAGGATTTTTAGTTACCTATTTGAAAACTTCTATTGTTTTGACAATGTGAGAACCAAATAATGGGGATTTAATTGGATGCCTATCCCCCAAATCCTACCTAGACTAAAAAATTTCTTTTGGCACCTCCCGTGGATGAAAATTTAGTGAGTTTTTAGAAAAAAATTAGATGTAGTTGTTTGAGGGATTGGGGGTGTGAACCAACCTCATTGAAATTAAATAAGAGTGGATAGTTTCATCAAGAAAAGGGTGGGGTTTTCGGAATCCCTTTGGAGGAAACTTACTTTGACCTCCACATTTCAAGAAGAAACTATGTGAGTGATAAGTGACTTTTTTGTGTGAATGAGTGAAAGTGTTCCAACGTTTTAATGAATTAGGTGTCACCTTGTAGCATGTGGACTTCACTTGGTCCTTACAAGTGTTGATTACCTAATTAACTAAGTGTCTTTGGTACAACCTTGTGTAATTCAAAAGTCCCTAGGAAACTAGCATGTGGACATGTGGGTCCTTTACTATTCCTTTAACTCCCTATTGTGAATTAATATAAGAAAAAGCTTTGAAACTATCCTAGATTGTGATCATGTGGGCATGTATGGACCCGTTACAAAACCTTTAAACTTCCCTAGTGATTTAATCTAAGAAAGTAAATTTCAACACTATCCTATCTTTGTAGCATGTGGGCATGTATGGGCCCATTACAATCTTAAGATGTGTTTGAAAATTAAACTAAGATGAGTCCCAAGAGGGGTTGTTGTCCTCTCCTAAAGGTTTTAATCTTCTTAAGGGAGATGAAATTATCCCACAATCTTTTTCTGATTCTCAAGGTCGCTTGGAAGTGCGAGAGAAGAGCATACTAAGAAATTGTTATCCAATTTCTAGTCCCAATGAAAGTTAGATGTGATTACAAATGATTTCCAACTTATATTTTTAGTCAAATAAAGCCATCCATGTGGCGAAAATGAAAGAAAAAGACGAAATAATGATTTTAAACCCCCTAAGTGCTTATGTGTTTTGACTAATCCCTTTATATGAAGAGGGGACTAAGTGTGGTGCAGCTTAAAACATGCATGAAATCACTTTTAAGAAGGCTAAGGGCATTCCCCAAATCTCAAAAAACCTTACAATGTGTATTTTTTGCATAGGTGCGTGGGTCTCAGTGGAGACAGAGGCACACTGAGTGCTTGTGTGCAGACCAGAATGAGCTTATGGGCACAGGTGCGCAGAACAAAACTGTGACTTAGGTGCATGTGTGCACGATGCGTGTCTGTGGGCCAAAAAACCTGCACACAGATGACACAGGGCTGTGAAAGAAAATTATGGATGGAATTCTCCCAATTCAACTTGGAATTGGATGTTTTGCAGGTCGTTTTAGGCCAGTTTAATGCACTTGCAAGTTAAATAAACCAAAAGAAGAGCTAGAAAAACCCAAATGGGGTAGGAAATTGATACCTTTCCCCAGTGGAGTCACCAATCTATTGCGCCTCTTTCATCACCTTAGTGAGAAAAACAAAGGTGCTTGCAATCTTAGTTGGGTTTTCTAAGCAGGACAACTATAAGAAGAAGGGTTAGAGAAAGAAATATAAAAGAACAACTAAGAATTAAACTAATAAATAAAATAACAACTAAACTAATGAGCATAGGGACATAAGGACAAAAGAAATAATAAGACCCATGTCACCAATGATAAGGTTGATATCAATGAAGGAAAACACCAAGAAGAAAGAGGACTATGAGTCCCTTCTTCCTCCAAGGGAGGGCTTTTGGACCCCCACAAATAAGCTCTTCTTACAACTTTGAAATAAAAATGGTGAAAGAATTCTTTGCTAATCCACTCAAGGGGTGAGATGGATTTCCCAATGCAGTGGTGCTAGTATACTCTTGGTGAGAATAGAGGATTACTCAAGAGAATAGTAGCAGCATAACTTTGCTATTGAATTCCTTAAAAAATGAAGTGCACCCATGGCCTTTTTATAACAACTCTTTGAGGTATTGTGAAACCAACTTGTAGTGTGTAAAGAGGCTAATTAGGGCATTTTTATGTCTTTGACCAGCCACCCAGTCGGATCCAGTCCAGATTTGAGTGTCAAATCAACTTGGAAGATGAACTAGAAGTGGTTGGGAGGCCGATCACTCTCATAAATGCATCGTTCTCACATGTGCATAGATTTTTGCAACCACAATCGTGCATCAGGCGCATGTGCATTTTTCCTATGTTTTTGTTTCACGCATGCGCGCGCGTGCCATGTGTAGTCATAGCGCACTTTAATTTTTTCACTGGTTGTATAGTTTTTGACCCTTTGGAAATGCTTTTCTGGTAATTTTGGTCCATGGGTGACCTCATAATTGTTTGATGATGTTGAATTCTTGTAACCATTTGCAGATGAAATTTCAGTGATAACACTAGGGTCTCACCGAAAAAACCCCTGAAACCACAACCTCTTTCATATGCTGCTCCCCATGCCCATTCCATGAACAAAGCCACCACTATCATTGACATTCAAGATGACCCAGAACCTGAAACACTTACACCCACATTTATCATTGAACACCCTCCACCACCACTCCAATTACCAAACCGCATCATGGCCAGTCCACACCAAACAATAACCTTAGAGCTGATCCAGCTCAACCACCCAAAGATAGAGGACTGATGACCCCCACAAATAACCAGAGAACCACCCAAGCCAAGATCCGAAATTCTTGATCCCGACCCCAAAGCATCAGAGCAGAGCACGATGCTGGATGTTTTGAATCGAAGACCTATGAACAACAACCTAAGTTTTCCACATAGAAATAAGATGCCCATAGCAGAGAGGAGTAGGTTCTTGATGCCGACCAGCAAATCACCTCACCGACCAAAGGTGAGGGTACCCAAGAGATCACGGTGAATGATGCAAAAGCACCAAAAGTTACGAAGACATCGGATGTGCACAATTAGATAGAATCAACAACGGAGTAGGATACGATAGCCATACAAGTTCAAATGGAACAAGTTCTCCAAAACCCCAAAAAATATGTAGAATTGATGCAAGTCTGCACAACCAAAACAAAGGTTCTAACTCTTTTTCCAACAAAGCTAAGTTTGAGAATTGCATTAGTCCCACCAATGGAGGAAGAGGTAGAAAATCACTCCGACCATTCAATAGGAAGTGGACTCCCACTACAGTTGCGAGTACCCACTAAAGAAGTTGTTTCATCTACCGACCTGGTACAGTGGCTAGCACCACACTTATTTGGGCTAATCAGGGCATCCACATAACAGTTGGAGTAGAGGCTCCAGGAGGCCAAGAGATCCACCGAGATCGCAAGAAAATAAAAATTGGATCACACATACAGAATGCAGGAAGCACATGACAGACTCCAAGTCTAGTGCAAATTGGAAAAAGTATAGGCAAGACTTGTAGAAGCCTAGCCGAATATTTGGAAGGTCGCACCTGAACTACCCGAAGCCAGTGACGTAAGTGAGCTAGAGAAAAAGATAGATCTATTATAGGAAGCATGGATGCAACTCACCAATCACATTAATCAAATCCAAGTGAAGGTATAATAGGTCTAGCAGGGAGCAGAACACTAGCCTCAGTAGCTGCAGGAACAAATGCAGAAGATAATATTGCATGGCAACAATGCTAGAGCAGCATTGCACAAGTCCACAACAGACTGCACCAAAATTTTTAGAGAAGTCAGCGACTGTATGGGCATCATCGCTCGATGAAATTAGGTTTTAGAGGAGGTCTGAACAAAGATCCAGGTGTTGAATGAAGAAATTACGGTCGCAATGGACCCTATGGAGCAGCAACAGAAGTTCGACCAAATTCAGCAGGCTGACAACGAACTAAATACACTCTATGAGACATAGTCTGTAGCCAAGAAAGAGCTACATGATTTTCAACTGGTAATTCAGACCACCTATATGAAAATGCATCAGGTCGGTGCAATAGTTGATTCTAAGTGGAACTCATTGGTTGCAGCCAAGCCAAAGGAGTACATAAAAGACACAACACAACAGTTCCTTGCAGAAGCATCACTCCTCGCCCAGAAATGGCAGGACAAATTTGAAAGCTTTCAAGGAGTAAAGCACCGATCCTTAGAGTTGGTACTAGAATTGGGCCCTTCATTTGAGGAGGTAAAGGAGGAAAAGGAACAAACAGAAGAGCCCAAAGAAGAAGAAAAGTTGAACAAGGGAAAACAACAGTTGCTCCTGGAGGATGTGAAATAACCAAGCACTTGACTCGAGGATGAGTCAAGGATTCTAGTTGGAGCCTATTGGGCCCTTTGTTTTTGGGAAAGAATTGCACAAGTTTTGACTAAGCCCAAGTCATGAAAACTTTATCAGAAGCTGGGAGAAAGAGTAACAGAAAGTAGTTGTGGAATTCAGCGCAACACCAGCTAAGCAATAAATGGTTGCAACCGAACAAGAAAGTGTGCAAACCAAAAAGGAAGACACAACCCAACTATATATAGGGCTCAATATAATTTTAAAAGGGTTCGTTAGGTTGGTTTGGGTTATGTTGATCAGAGTCGCCCAAGTTTTGGGATTAGTCATTGATACCTATTGTAAAGTCGAGAAAAGACAAGCAAGAGTTTGTAATATTCCCTACTATGTGATTTTGATTCTGTAATAGAGAAAGACCTCAAGGGTAATATGAAGAAGGATCAAATTTTAAAATATGATGTGTCTTTGTATGTTTACTTATGCATTAAAACATTTCTTTATGGCTTATGAGTTTTATTTCATGGTTCTATGTTTAATTGTTGCTCGCAACGTAAGTAGGTTTAATCCTTACACTTAGATGGTTCATATCTTTTAACGACTCTTGTGCAAGAACATGAATGATTTTTGAATGCTCTATGGATCCTCTTTATTCTTCTTCCTACCCTTCCCTATCTATTTGTCTCAGCAACACTTCGGGTGAGACTTCTTCTCTTCGAAGGAGATGAAAATTCTAGCGCTCTAGACTACACGATACCTTTTGTTGGTAACTTGAGAAGGACCCTAGTCTGATCAAATCCATGCCAACAATATGTGTTCTTCAAAATTTAAATTCCTTCAAAATGTGCACTAGTTCTCCTAGTTGTCCTCCACTTGTGATTTTCTAGTGATGCTCCTACATCATACTCCTATGGATAAAAAATTCACGGGATCCTTCCCATGAGATCATTCATCGACCTTCCATGCTTCTGGATTTCTACTTCACTGACCCAAATGGCATATTCTACTGGTTGTCCTTTCCACTTTACCAAATATTCAAAATACATTTTCCTTCTGGTATTCTTACCAATTCGCTAATCTATGATCTGCTCCATCTGTGATTTATCTACTATAGGAATTTTCTTTTCCACTGGATATCCCTATGATATTTGGATCCTCTAGCTCCATATCTCCTATATGGATACAAGTCTGCAATGTTGAATATGGGATATATATCCACATCTTCTGGTAGCTCGATCTCATAAGCATTCTCACCAAATCTTCTCAGGATTTTGTAAGGTCCTGTCTTTTTCAAAATCATCTTATTATATGTTCCCCTCAAGAACCTTTCTTTCCTAAGATGTGCTATATCTTGATCTCCAACCTAAAATTCAAGTTTCCTCTTGTGTTTATCAACTCTGTGTTTGTATTCATTGTTTCTCTTTTTCAACTGCTCCTTGATCTAATTATAAAATTCTTGCATCTCTATAGCGAAGTATTCATCTCCAACACTCTTAAATTTGCTATGCTCTAGATCTCTTAACTCTGACACTCCCCTTAGATTCATTCCATACATGATTTGAAATGGAATTTTTCCAGTACTCCTATTCACTGAGTCATTGTATACAAATTATGCTTGTGCTAGAATATGATCCCATTGACTATGATGTTCAATGACCAAAATTCTCAGCAAATATCCTAAACTTCGATTCAACACCTTAGTCTATCCATATTCTTGAGGATGATATGAATAACTAAAGTATAGTTATGTTCTCAACTTCTTTGACAATGTTCTCCAGAAATGACCAACAAATTTGGTATCCCTATATGAAACAATACTCCTGGGAAATCCATGAAGTCTCACAACTTCTTTGAAAAATAGGTTAGCAACCTACATTGCATCACTAGTCTTCTAGCATGGGATAAAGTGTCACAAATATAGAATCACTTCATCTTTGTGTTCTTGGAAATCCCAACATGAAATCCATGCTTATTGCATCCCAAGGCCTCTATAAATGGTTGATACAACCTAGTATTCTACTTATTCCCCTTTGCATACTGGAACATTTTACACTTGTTCATGAAACTCTTGAATTCTTCCCTCATACATGGCTAATAATACGAACCGTTCAACTGTGAAAACATCTTTTCATGGCTAAATTGTTCAGCTAGACCTCCACTATGTTTTTCCTTCAGCAAATTTTCCCTCATCAAACACTTTGTTATGCACAACTAGAATCCCTTGAACAAAAACCCATCCTGAATCCGATATTTGGCCCACTGGCTTTCGTTCCTAAGTACAAGATTCACACATGCTTCATATGCCTCCTTGAAATCTGGATCACTGTGGTACATTTCCTTAAGGTGGTCAAACCCTAAGGTTTTCACTTGAAATTCTTGCAGAATCAAAATTATTTTTCTCAATGCATCAACAACCTTGTTAGCATTACCAAAAATATGTTTAATGACAAAACTGAAATTTTGCATAAATTCTATCCACTTAGCGTGTCTTTGGTCTAACTTGTCTTTTCTAGTTATTAATTGTAAATTTTGATTATCGCTACACAAAACAAACTCCTTTGGAATGAGATAATGTATCCATTTATTCAAAGATTGAATTATGGCATAAAACTCTTTATCATATGTGGATTATTTCCTTTTGGCATCATTTAGCTTCTCACTGAAATACTCAACAGGTCTATTATCTTGGCTTAAGATCGCTCCAATTGCAACTCCACTCGCATCAAACCTCACCTGAAATGTCTTCTCGAAATCTAGTAATACCAGAATCAGTTGTTCCATTATCTTCTCCTTCAATATGTTGAATCTCCCCTCGGCCTCTTCTATCTATTTGAAATACTTATGTCTTTTCTTCACTGTATCCATCATTTGTTTGCCAATCTCACTAAAATTTCTAATGAACTTTTGGTAAAAACTTGCCAATCCATGGAAGCTTCTTACCTCAAATATACTCTTTGGTGACGACCATTCTATGATTTCTTTCACCTTCTTAGGATCCATATTCAATTCATTCAAAGAGATCACAAAACCCAAATAAATGAGTTATGTCTTCATGAAAGAGGATTTCTTTAAATTGTCAACAACTTCTCCCACTGCAACCTCTTCATCACTAATGTCAAGTGCCTCAGATTCTCTTCTTTAGTCTTGCTAAAGACCATTATATCATCCAGATATACAATCACAAACTTGCCAATAAAATCTTTCAACACTTCATTCATTAACCTCATAAAGGTACTCGAGGAATTTGTTAAGCCAAATGGCATAACAAGCCATTCATACAATCCCTTATTTGTCTTGAAGTCTATCTTCCACTCATCACCTTCCCTCATCCTTATCTGGCAATATCCACTTTTCAAATCTATTTTTGAAAAATATCCCGCTCCACTTAGACAATCCATCAAGCCATCCATCCTTGGAAATGGAAATCTGTACCTAATGGTGATATTATTTATGGCCCTTGAGTCTGTACACATTCTCCATCCTCCATCCTTCTTTGGACTCAACACAGTTGGTACTATGCATGGACTCAAGCTTTCTCTAACCAAACATTTTTCTAACAGATCCTGAACCTGTCTTTTCACCTCCTCATTCTCTTGAGGTGTCAATATGTACGCAGATCTGTTGGACATGTTTGATACTAGTACCAAATCAATGTGATGGTTGATACTTTTGATAGGTGGTAATGAGCTTGGAAAATCATCCACTACTATGTCAACAAAATTCTCTAACAGTTCATGAATTTCCTTGGGAAGATCTTCCACAGAAGTACTTGTAAGGATAACTCTCGGCTTCCTCACTACAAAAAACTGCATCTCTTGTTCTTTCTTAACTTCATTCAGGATTTCCTTCCCACTCATGATAAGTATGCATGTGTTGGCTTCATCCTTCACTTTCTTCTCTTCAATTGACAATAACATGTGTTTACTACCATTCTTCTCCAAGGTATAATTATTTCTTCTCCCATCATGAATGACATTCTTGTCATATTTCCATGGTATTCCAAACAAAACATGGCATACATCCATGGGAATTACATCACATAGAATTTCATCTCTATATCCTCTTATCTTAAATTCAACTAGGCATTGTTTAATGACTATTACCTGATGACCCTTCTACAACCATGAGACTTCATACATAATTGGATGTACAGTCGTCTCTAGTTCTAATCTATCCACCATCTTTGTGGATACTAAATTATTAGTGCTCCCATTGTCAATTATTACCTTGCAAACTCTGTTCTTAGTCTTGCAATTTGTTCTCAACAAATTGTTCCTCTGTATGGGCTTTTCAACTTCTGGCTCTGGCTTCAAGAGAACTTTCTTCATCATCAAAAATATCCCATATTTTGTGCCTTCTGCCTCAACATATCACTTCTGCACTTCCAAAATGTGAGCTTCACCTCCTTCTTTCTTTCTCTCGAGACATTCCCAAGACATGTGTCCTACCTTTCCATAGGCATAACACTTTATCTCCCCTCCTCTACCTCTTCCTCTTCCTCTAGGGAAATATTTTCTACCACCACTCTGCCTTCCTATAGAACTGCATCCTCTCTCAGAGTGTATGTGGCTTCTCTGTCTCACCTTTGGGATTTTGTGTCTTATCATGGGAAACTCCTTTGCCTCTGTTCAAGATTCCACTTCTACATTTTCCGCCTCTCTTTCTTTCTGTCCAGCCCTGATGTTTAGTCTGTAGAACTCCTCTGTGTACTCCTTCATAGTCATTCTTTTCTATCTCAGTTTCTACAACCTTCTAAATAGATTTATTTGGTAGTCTTTGGGTATGAATTTCACCTTTATCTTGGCTACCATTCGATCCCAACTCTTAATATTGTGTTTGCCTTTTCTCCTCCTATCAGCCTACATTTCATCCCACCATAGTGCTACATGTCCTTTCAACCTGGTGACATCATGTTTTACCTTTTTCTCCTCATCAACATCTTCATAGTTGAAATACTTGTCCATTGCTTGTATCCAATCAATAAATTATTCGACATCCAAATTTTCCTCATACATTGGGACATCTATATTGGCTCTAGCTCCCAACTTAACAACCACTTTCAATAGGGGATCTTCTAGAACATCCTCTACTACAACTTCTTTGACTTCCACTTCTTCATTTTCTGGATTGTTGATGTCTCCAGCATCAAGTGCTCTTCTCTATGATGTTTCCATGGCATCCATCCTTGCACGCAATTCTCTCATCTCCCTTTCCATAGCTCTATTTTATACGGGTGGCTCTACACGTCTTCTAGGTGGAATTGTGTTGATGTATATGATACCACTCAAGGATATTAGTCTACTTGTATATCTCCTTTACCTATAGAAGTCAATTATGTATCCGCTATGATACCACTCCTGATGGAAATGCCCCTTCTCTCCCGAGGATCCTGCAAACTCCCGGTCTTGGATCTTATAACTCCTCAAACCGAACTGGTTCTTTGGGTCTTCAACTGACCCTGAGTGATTTACACACTCACATAGATCCCCTTGATGTCACGTGTAATTTCAAATCACTTACAACTCCACTCTCTCATGCTTGGAAACATTGATTCATAAGTAATAGTCTTGTGCTAGAATCTTCCTCCGCTATGTGACCATGGGCTATGACCTCAGCTCAACCCTTTGCCACTTCGGGCTCCGGTGATTCTGCAATCTCATCCTCCTTTTCTTTTCAAAGAAACCTTGCCCAAACTAATGGGTCTCTGTCATAGATCTCTCTAGATCTGACAGTCCAACTATGCTTCAGGTTTCACGACTTCACGAGCTTCCCCATTCACATCACACACGAACCTTCAGACTTCCGACTCCCAGATTTTCCTAATCTGTTGCCATGTTTCCTCCTCACATCCAATGATTAATATTTCTTTGTGGGTCCATGGTTTCATGACTCTACTCTTACAATACCTCCAAACTTCCGAACCACAAAGTGTCAAAATCCTTTACGACCAATCTCTGTGTAGTTCTCCTAGATTTAGTTGTCCAAAACAAATCTCACTCCCTTCGAAACAGATCTGGTTCATTAGTTTGGGAAACCTTAAAGGAATCTCCCCTTTGAATATTTCTCTTTGTTCTCCCTCTTGAGCTTATTCTTCCTTGGAATTTTGATTCTGTGAATGCTCTTTTCGACTCTTAGTTGAAATTTCAGCCTGTGCATGCCTTACAATAGGTTCTCTTCTAAACTCTAGCCACTCTATGGAAAATCTCATCTATTCCTCCTGAGATTCTGAGTCAAAATGGACTCTGTCACACACACCTTGCAGACGTTATGCACTCCTTGCATGCATAAAGTTTATGCTATCTCTTCTGAGCTTATGAGTCTAAAAAAACTCTATCCATGTGCTCCTTGTGGATGATATGCACACATTGCACTTGCTCGTAGAAGAGAAACAATTGAAACATATTTGAACCTCAAAGATTCATACATCTAGCCATATAAATGCATGCATAAATTCAAGAACAACAAATAACAGAGAATTCCAAACAAACAGGAAATCTACCATTCATTCACTCATATAGATGCATCAATGACACACATTGGGACAATGCTCCTCTATTATATTCATTCAATTGAAAATTACATGTATTCATACACTGCTTCTCGGTAGCTTTCAACTCTCAACTACAATGACAACCTATACAATAGATTAAGAAACTCATCAACAACTAGAGAACCAACAACAACCTCTACTGGGTAACAATACAAAGATTTATACAAGAGGGATCTTTGAGTTCTTACCTCCAACAATTCTAAATCTATCCTATCAAATTAAAATCTATCAACTACTAACATTTATTACAATAAATATTTGTGACAGACAGATCATATCGAACACATTGAATCTGTACTGCACTTAACTACATTAAAAGAAAATGCATTCTCCTATGTCTTCATGAGTCATCCATCTCTACAGTATTTAAAGATTTTCTTTGATTACAACTATTTTCAAAATATTTGTGTGATACACATTCTTCAAAATTTAAATTTCTTCAAAATGTGTGCTAGTGCTCCTAGTTTTCCTCTGCTAGTCTTTGTTGGTGATGCTCATCCATCACAAAATGGTCAAGATATGCATCACCCCCCAAAACAAGAGTGTTGTCGACTGAATATTGCATCAACACAACATTTTTGTCAACGAAATATTGATTAGAATGTTGGGAAACCGAACATGACTCAGAACTAGAAGGACCTTTAGACAAGGAACACACTTCTCGTACCCTAGAAATATTAGGGCACAAATGAGTAAGGTGATATCCTTTTCAAAGTTTACAAGTGAATTTGGGATTACATCCTATACATCTATGCTTCTCAACCATATTAGTGCCCCTAGCATGACTAGCAGAGGTTGGGGATGGGAGTCCAACATGACTCGTAGAGGTTTTTGATATCTCTAACATGACTCACAAAGATTAGTAATTGATATCCAAAATTACTTGTAGAGATTGGTGATGTTTGTCAAGTATGACTATGTTGGCCCTTGACCAACTCTTGAAGGATCCTTGGTCATGTTTCACCTATTTTTGGGACTTCGACAGGCTGTCTAAGGCGGAGCGCAAGTCAAAGAGGAGATCACAGGATCTCGGCACCCTTTTAGGGATTTTTGGGTTTTGGTATTATGTAACGGGTATGGGGATGTCGGCCTATGGTTTTACCCATTTTTATTCCTATTTTGTAATGTACAAATAGATTTCTATGCGACGTAAGGACAGGGATGAACGCAAGTGTGTGATGCTAAATTCTAAGTGAAAGTAATAGTTGTACATGCTTTGTGCATGTTGTGTGAGACTTGCAAGGATAAGTGCAAGTGACTGTAAGAGACTGTGTAAAGGCTTTGTGTTGTGACCTAGCTCGGGGAAGGAGGATCTAGCGAAGTGTATGCAGATCTCTTGTCCTATGTGGAGTAGGATTTTATGGCTTTGTGCATGTAGAATATTGACAAAAGACTATAATAAAGAAGAAGAGTTGGTGGACGTAGCCCCAGGCTAGGGGTGAACCACATATATCCTATGTTTCTATGCTTTGTGTGATGTATTGATGTGTTTATGTGTTTACTTGCTTAAGTGCTTTGATATAGATGAGTGATAGATAGATCTGTATATGCTTTGTGCTTAATAATATGGATGAAGGCTAGATCTAATCTATGTGAATGTTCTTAGTGCTTGAATATGATAGATCTGGGTGAATATTGCGCTGAGTTATTGTTAGGGTTTTATCTGCGAAGTAGATATTGGTTAAATACTGACGAACTATAACTGCTAAGTTCTTTGATTGAGTAATATAATCACAGATTTGTGTCCCAGCTAAGGTTGCAGACACTAGAGTCCTGCAACCACCCCTGCCTCTACCTCAGGTGAGACTTCAAATCACAGATCTGTGTCCCAACTAAGGTTGTAGACACTAGAGTCCTGCAACCACCCCTGCCTCTACCTCAGGTGAGACTTCATATGCTTTGTAGGTGTTTCTGAAAGGGACAATAGTTAGGGATTTGTTGGTGAGCTCTTGAGCGTTGAACCCTGGATCTGCCCCTGTGCCAACAAATGGTTCTATTGTCGAGAATTGAAACTATGATTGCTAGGAACTGAAGAAAAGGAAGCTTTGTGCGTAGATCCGACCTGAAACTTTGATTGTTGAGAATTGAAGAAAAGGAAGATCTGTGCGTAGATCTATTTCCCTAGTGCACAATATTCTACTTTACCTGTGAAATCTCTGTGATAACAATAAAATTCAGATCTGAAGAAAAGAGGTAAGATCTTGAAGCTTTGTGCTCTGAAAAAGGTAAGAATAGTGAAATTTTTTAGATTTGGAAGTTTTGTGCTCTATTGAAGGTAAGATTAGTGAAAACTTTTGTTTCAAAAGTATGGATCTAGGTATGTTTGATAAATTCTGTCCTATCTTGAAAAGTAGGGCACATCTAGATGAAAGAAGGTTTGATATGAGTAGATCTAATAGAAATGATGACAAATATGTTATTCCTATGCATAGAAAGAATGTTTGGACTAACAAATGGATGCAGGATCTTAGAAATAATTTTTTGCAAATGTTTGGACTAACAAATGGATGCAGGATCTTAGAAATAATTTTTTGCAAGTTAGATACTATGAACCTAGTGCATAGTACAGGAAATGTTGGGGATCATTTAAAAGAAAAAGAGGATTAACCATTTTTTATAGTTACAAAAGACTAGGCCATCTTGCTAAGGATTTCCTTGGTAGAAGACCTAATTGTCTTTGTTGTAAAGCTATGGACCATGAAGTTTTGGATTCCCTAGAATGATTGCCAAGCTTGAAAAATGAATATGAGACAAGAAAACCCTGAGGAAGGTCAAGAAACTAAGACCATGGAATAAACCCAGAAAGAATCAGAGACTATATTACTACAAATGAAAGAAACCCCGAACGATCACAAAAATATCAACTTTTTAGAGATCTTCAAAGAAAAAGAATGCATAGAAACAAGAATAGGAGACTT
>CBVK0105414019.1:0-10590 GCA_900067695.1 Picea abies | reverse complement strand
TTAGAGGAAAGATGATAACCCTATGTGGAAGACTCACCTAGATATCTATGTGTGCTCATGGAACTTCGACAGAGGATGATTTTGAGGTTGTTAAATTCACTGAGAGAAATGCCCCATTTACTATGTTGCTAGGAAAAACCTAGATTGAGAAGGATCAGACCAAAATAAAATAAGAGGAAGCCCTAGAACAAAAAAAGCAAGATTTAAAATATTTCATGACTAGGAAGATATCACACTTGATTGCAGAACAAGAGAATAGATCGAAGTTGTTTAGGACCATAAAATTGGATGTCGAAGTTGAAAGAACACAAGAAGACTCACAGAAAAGTGGAGCACCTACCCCAGACAAAGAAGAAGTATTACTCTCTAACCCTATAAAATAATCTCAACAACGTGAAGTTACTATGCCAAAAGGAGATAAGAATCCGTGAAGTTACTATGCCAAAAGGAGATAAGAATCAGAATGGAAAGAGAAATACCGAGACAAAGATCACAGGGAAGAATGATAGAAATCTCAGTAAGAAAAGAGAAAAGTTACAAAATTTTCCAAAGGTGACTTCGCAGAAGTAAGGTTTACAAAACTGGAACTTCGTTGAGATATCAGAACAATGCAACATGGTACTTCGCCATGGTGAAGCAATATAACCGTTGGAGGCCTTATGACCATTACATCAATGCCCCAAATGGTTAGAACAATAGTTATGACCAAAAATCTCGCCATCAGGCTATTGGGACCACGTTGCAACAGACAGAACTGCATTGATGAAGGCCTCTCATCTGTTGGAGATATCTGTTACACCGTTGTCTACTTATTCCATTGACTGTTGCACCAAGAACACTTTTTCAAATTGTATCTAAGCTAACAGAAGAACTCATTGCAACCACGTTGTGTTTACTGAGATCGACACTTGTTCTATTGCATTGAGCATTCATCGACTTGAGTTATCCAATCGTGAGCGTGCATGTCAAACAAACTCAACATCGCAGAGAAGTCAGTTGAAGAAGTTCTAATTGATCTGATGACCAAGAGAGTGATTTCCATAGGAGTTAAAGCTTCATCGACATGAGTAGTGCAAGCCTCCCCATCAAATTCTCATGGATTCAAACCATCTCGAGTGGCAGCAGAGAAGACAACCAAGCACCAAGATGACTTGGCGAACTGGAAGTTAGTCCCGACTATTCTGCCCAACTACATCCCTCCTTTAGCTGGCGCGGTGGGTCATGACAGTGTCCTGAGAGACTTTGATTACACCATGGTTATTACGTACCTTCTGAAGGGGATACGTGTAGTTAGAACATAGCAGGATAAGATCGCGACGTTGAATTTAAGTGACTTCAACCTAAGGGACCACAAGAACTACAACATTCTCGCTCCTTACCAGTAATTTACCAGGACAAAGGGGAAGAACTCAAAAATAATCCCCCAACCATGGACTATGAACCTCACACAGTCCACCCTCTTGAATGTGATGAAGATTCCACATTTTGGAAGGCACCAGAAGGTTAAAACATGTGTTAAGCTCCTACTATCATGTTACCATGGTGGCTACCTATGGCTATATAGACGAATCATAGTCTATCTAACGATGATCCATAGGATCACCAGACTAAGCATGTAGGGACCCGAACCATAGGACTTCTACCCAGGGAAAGCTACAGATCACGCATTGGCACAAAGGATCAAACACACATATGGCGATGTAGAAAAGGGGATGCGAGGCTACAAGGTAGATTCCATCCATAATGGAGTAGTGTACCTAGCCTGCCATCTAATCATAAGAAATATCGTGAGAAAAAACATACCTACATAGGTTATAGGGTTCGTTGTTGACCTCTCTAGAAAGTGTGTAGAAGGACTCCAGATGAACTAGGTGAAGTACTTAGTCAATCAGTTGGAATTAGATTTCCACGAAACTCAAGATCAGGGCTACGAGTTCCACTTTAGCTAGCTCCTGATCCTCATAGAGTTTACTTCTTGGGAGATGTTGAAAGGTGAAACCTTCCTAGACATTGAGCCATTCAAGTCGCTCACTGCAAATTTCACCACGCTCTGGTACTATAGCGATATGGGAAAACAGTGGAAGTCGAACGCAGTATTCCACATGTACTATCTCCAGTTGAAGAGGTCTATTGAGGCTATCCCTCACATGACATTGAACACCCTACACCATTTCATACCCCTCTTGAAGCTTTGTGCATATGACACTTCATTTATATCACTATGCGTGTAGACAAGCATAAATAAGAGCTTCATTCATACTATAAGCTCACAGACGAGGACCTCAAAGAGATAACTAAGGACTGGTTAGAAGAGCTCCTTATCCCTGCTAAACCTACAGAAATGTTTGATATCGAACTAATTGGCAGCTCGGAGGCCACTCAAAAAGAACGTGACACACCAGGAACCAGTAGAAGGAAGAAGACCGAAGAAGTATAAAACTTTAGCAGTGCATCAGATGAAACTACTTCAAACTCACCTGGAGGAGGAGGTGATGAAGAAGTAGATAAAGAAGATACCAATGGAAAATAATATCAACAGAAGCAAGGTGAAGTCACACCACCTAGGGATCCTATTGATGAGGTTGATCCCTCAAAGAAAAGAAAGGTTTCCCCCAAGAAACCTACCTCACGAAAGAAGTGAATAGCTAGAAAAACCACGATGCAAATTGTGCTCATGGTCGATGAATTCAAATTCATCATCGCAGGTGTAGCAGATGCCTCACAGGACATCTTGCAGAAACATGAAGCTAACAAGGAGGATATGTATGATAGAATTGAGGTTGAACTCAGAGGGTTACATGAGGACCTTCACTCCAGTCGCGCAGTATCCACTTCGACCCCATCATCAGAAGTACTAGAGTTGGGAGATGAGCCTACCCAAATCCATAGACTAGCTGATGTGACTGAAGCTCACCTTCGTCACACATAGGAAGAAATAGAATAGGACATAGAGGCCCTAAAGAAAGTACAAGTAGTAGTCATAGAGAAACACCGAGTTGCACAGCAGGAGAAGGATGCTCTCAAAACAAAGTTTAAAGAGGAGAAAGCACAGATCTAGCAAGAGAAAGAGTAGTTGCTTGTAGAGAAACTTGGATTCAAAGAAGTAGTCAACAAATCACTTCTCTCTCTGATAGGCTTAGAAAAAAAACTGGAAGAACCAGTAGAGCAGCAAGTAGCATAGCATGTGGAAGCTATCCAATAGCTTCAACAGAAAATCACAGATCTAGAGCTACGAACAGTGCCCAGTACTCCACAGGATGTGTGAGATCAAAGAGAAGCCACTACTCATAGTGTAGTTGAGAGGAACAAATAATTTTCCATGGAATGTAAAAAACCGAGTGATCATTGTGCCCAGACTTATGAGCGACTCACTGAGGATCCTGAATTGAAGGAACTAGAGGCATAGCTCTAGGAGCCAAAGCAGCAAGCAGAAATAGTACATGCGTAGTTGAAGCTCCTGTCAGAAGTCGAGAGAATGAAGTGATCCAAATAATAGTGCACTACTCAATAGCAGGTCCACGCCATTCAAAGAAAATTCATGGAAGTGACTCAGAGGATCCAACCAATACAAGACGAGGCTTGCCAAATGTTTGCAGAGATTGAAGGTCAAGGAGAAGAACTGAAGCAAGTTGTCACTACAACTGAACAAATATTAGAGGGACCTATCAATGAAGAAGTTATCCAAGAGTTCACCGAGAAGGAGGCCTTGGCACAACAATAGGTCGAAGAAGCTCGAGTCAAGCTCGAGGATTTTGAAGCAGAGCTATCCAGATCAGAGTGACTCAGGATGAGTCATAGGTGAGTTTTGGGGGCATGTTGGCCCTTGACCAAGTCTTGAAGGATCCTTGGTCATGTTTCACCTATTTTGGGACTTCAATAGGCTATCTAAGGAGGAGCGCTAGTCGAAGCGGAGATTGCGGGATATCAACCTCTTTTAGGTCTTTTTGGGTTTTGGGATTATGTAACAGGTATGGGGATGTCGTCCCATGGATTTACCCATGTTTAGGCCTATTTTGTAATGTATAAATAGATGTCTAAGTGATGTAAGGAGAGGGATGAACGCAAGTGTGTGATGCTAAGTGCTATGTGCAAGTAATAGTTGTACATGCTTTGTGCATGATGTGCGAGACTTTCAAGGCTAAGTGCAAGTGGTTGTAAGGGACTGTTTAAAGGCTTTGTGCTATGACCTAGCTCAAAGAAGGAGGATCTATCAAAGTGCGTGAAAATCTCCTGTCCTATGCCGAGTAGGATTTTTTGGCTCTGTGCATGTAGAAGATTGAAATAAGACTATAATAAAGAACAAGAGTTGGTGGACATAGCCCCAGGCTGAGGGTGAACAACATATATCCTGTGTTTCTATGCTTTGTGTGATGTATTGATGTGTTTATATGTTTACTTGCTTAAGTTCTTTGATATAGATGAGTGATAGATATATCTGTAGATTCTTTGTGCTTAATAATATGGATGAAGGCTATATCTAACATATATGAATGTGATTAGTGCTTGAATATGCTAGATCTGGGTGAATACTGCATTGATTTGTTGTTAGGGTTTTATCTTCAAAGTATATATTGGTTAAATACTAATGAACTGTAACTATTAAGTTCTCTGATCGAGTATTATAATCACATATCTGTGTCCCAACTAAGGTTGCATACATTGGAGTCCTGCAACCACCCCTTCCTCTACCTCAAGTGAGACTTCATCAGCTTCGCAGGTGTTGCCAAAAGGGCTGGTAGTTAGGGTTTTGTTGGTGCGCTCTTCAGCGTTGAACCCTGGGTCTGCCCCTGTGCCAACCGACTACCTGTGACTAGTCTCTTGCCCCCAACAAGACTTGCAAAGGTCAGGTGTTGGTATTCAACACATGTTGTTGTATCTCCCTTATGTCTTATTGTCTTCTTTTAGTTCTCTTTTTGTTTCTTTTTCCACTGTTTTTTCTTCTTTTACCTTTTTATATTTTTTCTTACTTTTCCTTCTTTTTTCCTTCCTACTATAATACACTACTATGATACAAAGTTTCTCATGCATGCCAAACTAGTGTATATTAGGTTTGTTGTCCCTATAAAGTTTCATCCAACTTCCATTCACCATTCCTCCCATGACTTCTCCATTCAACGTTTCCAATTTCACAACACCTGCCTCCATCACATGATTAATCACATATGGTCCTAACTAATGCATTCAAAAATTTCCTGGATGTTGCATAAACTTACTATCGTATAATAATACTAAGTCCCCCACTTGAAAATTTTGTTTAATGTGTCTATCATGACATGCCTTTTCTCTTTCCTTATGAACTTGTTGATGGAATCCTATGAAAAATCAATCTTCCTCAAGTTGTACCAACTGTGACAATATCTCCTATATTGTACTACATTCTGAAAGATCAGTAATCACTACAATGCATAGGCTAGGCATAATAAACTCCATCGTCATTACTACTTGTTTCCCATATACCAACCTAAAAGGTGTATATCCTGTCAACCCCTTACTTGTAGTCCTATATTCCCATAATACTAGAGGAATCCTTAAGTCCCAATCATCCTTTCCTATGTTGCATATCTTTGTTAGTGCATTATACATAATTTTATTAAAATATTATATTATCCCATTGGTCTAAGGGTGATAGGATGTACTCTTCTAATGATGAATTTGAAGCTCCTCAGTAAATGTTGCAATCATCCTATTCAGTAAGTGTGTTCCTTAATCACTGAGTAAAATGTGTGGGCATACAAATCGTGTAACTACATTCTCAAATAGAAACCTAGCAAAAGTTTACGTGGTGAAATCTATGACTGGTGTTGCTTTTTCCCATATGGTCAAATAATATGTCATAGTGATTATATACTTATCTCCTGATATTCTCGTTGGTGGGTTGATCAGTCCAACAAAATCTATTTCCCATTTATCAAATGCCTACAACGTAACCTATGGGTGTAAAGGAATCTCATCCCTTTTGGATGTTTTTCCCACCCTTTGAAAAATAGCGCATCCCTGACAATATTCTTTAGCATCCTTATGAAGTGTGGGACACCAAATACCTATGCACAAAATATCCTATGTTGTCTCTCTCCATGCATAACGTCCTCCTACAATATCTTCAAGTGCTTTTGAAAGCATCATTGGTCTTTCGTGCTCTAGCACACATCGTCTTAATATTCCATCTACACCTAACTTGTATAAGTTCCATGTAATTAAATAATAGTTTGTTTCTTTCACCACTAATTGTTTCTTATGCACCACTGTCATGTTTGATGGAGCCATTATTGTACTTAAAAATTGTACAATCTCTGCAAAGTATTCATCCACCATTTTAACTACAAATAATTTTTCATACGGTAATTTTTCATCTAGATTCCCTGCATCTTCTCCTGATATTATGTGTGATAAGTGGTATGGTCCTACATTCAAATTCTATAGTTTCAAAACGACCTCAAAATCATATTCCTGAAATAACAACAACCATTTGCATATTCTCCCCCTCAACACTGGCTTGTTCACTAGTTTGTATACATCATAAAGTGAGAGCCCAATAAATAATTTCTAAACTTCTGTAGTGCATATAAAGTGAGAGCCCAATAAATAATTTCTAAACTTCTGTAGTGCATATACCATTTCCAATAATTCTCATTCTATGGTAGTGTAATTATTTTTTTCTATTTACAACTTCCTACTTGCAAAATCAATTGGGTGGTATATATCCCCTTCCCCTAGCTGAGAGAATATTGTACCCAAATATGTGGACGATGCATACACATGAATATGGAAATCCTTATGCCAATCTTGGAAGATCAAAATCAGTGTAGTCACTAATTTATTCTTCAATGCATCCAAACCTTCTTATAGTCCTCATTCGAATGGAACTTAGCTTCTTTCTTTAACAAATTCTCCATAGGTGTTGTAATTTGTGCATACCCCTTAATGAACTTCCTGTAATATCCTATATGACCCAGGGTTTCTCTCAACCTTTTGGCTGATGTGGGTGGTTGTAATCTCAAAATCACTGCAATCTTGGAAGGATCCACTAATAAGCCTTGCTTATAGACCACATGGTCCAACAAAATTCCAAACGACGCACAAAAAATGAATTTCTTCAAATTCAGTGAAATATGACATTGTCTACACCTATCCAACATATTTCTTCAAATTCAGTGAAATATGACATTGTCTACACCTATCCAACATTAACATGAGTACTTATATGTGATATTTATATAGACTAAACATAGTCCAATCATCTAAGTACACTTCAAGGAAATTATGAATAAATTCCTTAAATGTTGCAACATCAACTATTAAAAAAACTGCAGGTGCATTCTTCAGTCCAAAGGGCATCATTGTGTACTGATAACTTCTCCACTTTGTTGCAAAATTATTCTTATACCTATCTTCCTATGCAATCCTTATCTAGTGATATCCTCAAAATAAATTTTTGAAAGAATAAGCCTCCTTCCCTCCTACATTATCTAGCACTTCATCTGTGAAAGGTGTTGGAAATGGATCATGTAGACATGCATCATTTAGCTTCCTCAAGTCTAAAAAATTATTGATTCCTCCTGTTTTTTTTATCTTGCACTACCATGGGACTGATCCATTATGATTCCACCACTGGTTCAATAATCCCTACTTCCAACATTTTTCTATTCCTACTTTCACCTTCTCTTTATACTTTGGATTTAACCTATAGGGTCTCTATCTCACTAGCTTAGCATCTGGCTTCAAAGGAAAATTCATTTCTCCTAAATCCCCATCTATCCCCTTCATCTATGATAATGTAGTTAAGAATAGATCTTGATACTCATGTAGTAAGTATGCCATACTCTCCACAGTTTCATCATTCCAATAATCTCCTATCTATGCAAACTTTGGATTTTCTTCTCTCCCAATATTTACCTTCCGTGTATTTATTAGATATGCATACACAGTGGATTCAATCTATGGTCCTTATACTCTGTGTTCCCCTTCATTTTTAGGAACTTGTATATTCCTTGGATCTTCCTCTTCATATTCTTCTTTATCAAAATCATAACATTCCAATAATTCATGAACAGTCATAGAATCCCAATGCGCACTACACACTGGTACCAACTCCATTGGCCCTTCTTCTAAAAACATATTGGCTTGAATGACCTATAAAGATACATCTATTGATGGAGATTCATGTTCAAAATTAAATGTTACCTTGAACCTCTGAGTTATCTCATCCCAATTTATTTTTTCTTTGCGCATTTCTAGTTCCATGTACCAATTATTTGGAATTGTATCTAGTGTATGTATAAACCTGTGTGTTGATTCCTTCTTCGGGATTGAGATCCATATGTCTCTACACTGCTCAACATGATTTTTTTTATCACTTACCCCTGTATACTTCTGCGCAATGTACTCAACTTTGGTACGAAATCTCACTTGCATTAGTCTTCTACACTGTGACTAGTATTCCATTCCCTCCTTATGTGCAACCCACCATCTGGCTAGAGTCGCCTTAAAGACAACATCTAATTACAATAACCTTTTATGTTCATGTACCTATAACTCAAACACTTGTACAAAATATTATATGTCATTCAAACCATCATATTTGGGAAGGTCAAATATCTCCATTCCAACCCAGCACAATGATCGAGTAATGCAGGCACATCATCTAGTTGGTACTTCATGCATCCTTTGTTGCCAATTTTCTAGACCTTCCTCTGAGTTTGATGCACATGAGATAATGCTTATCGAACTTAGTGCACCATCTGCAGTGGGGTTAACATAGTCATCTATTTGCATAGTCATATTATACAAGTTGTCAATTTTGTTCCCTCTAGTTGGTTCGATGTATCTATTTCCTTCTGTCAGATCCAATGGTGTAGTGACCTTCAAGTCTCCTACCTCAAATATCATTTCCATCCTTTTCAGGTTAATAATTGTCTAATTTTCAAAGGCCCATTCTAACCCCATTAGTTCTATATATGGTTGACTATCATCCATGATCTCGATGACTTCAAAATCTTCTACACTACACACCCTATATATATTCACAGGTACTCCCATCAATCAGCCAATCAGGACTATCTTGTGTTGGTTTTCCAATATTAACTAGATCATAAACCAAATCAACTTGGGTTTCTTCATCATTTTCCATGTCTACTTTGGTAACACATTTACATCAAAACCCAATTCTAAAATAACGCTATCCACATCATATTCCCCAATCTGTGCACTTAGTGCAAACTCTCCATTGGTCCTCCTCTTACACAGTACCTAATTCACTATCATTTATGCGACAAGAATTTCCCTTTCTTGTGCTCAATGATCAATCATTTCACATAATTCATTCAATGTAGTTTCATCTTTCATCAATTCTACACAACTTCTTAGAAACTCTCTTAGAGTACTTACCTTCTCAAGTGGATTTTATGGTATAGTACAATCATAAACAAGAAGCGTAGATGATCTTGATTCTACCGAATCCGGTTGTAATATCTCTTTTCCTTCCATATGATACATCTCCTTCTCTTTTTGAGGGTCAAATGTCGACATAGTCCATGTTTATTTCCTCACCCATTGCTCGATATTCTTCCCTCCATTCATTGCATCAACCCATGGTCTAGTTCCTCCACGCATAACAACTATTATTATAGGTCCTTCATTGCATTCCTCGGCCGACATATTATGTACATTTTGATTCTTATTCCCTCTTTCTTGCCACTTCGAAAGTAGTTGAGTACAATTTTATGTCGCATGATCTAATGTTCTAGAATATGTGTAGGTTGTACAAGGATTCAAGTAGTCACAAGATAAATGTTTAGGTTGATTACAATTGTAGCATATTATTGGTCCTCTACCTTCTCTACCAACATTTCCTTTGCCTCGAATTCTGCCAAATCCTCTTGGTTTTTCGGGATCAAAACCTCTTTGATTATTATACTGTGGACCACCTCCTTCTACCGAAACATTCTCCTCTTGAATATTATACATATCTATAGTGAATTCTCTCATCAAATCAAATGTGTTACAATACTTCTCTTTGTGCCCGACTAAATTTCAAAAGTTACAAAATAAGTTCCTTGGTGTACTTTGGTATTTCTGTAGTAATAGACACTCAGTCGAATGATGTCCCCATTTCTTATATACTTCATAATAGTCCCCTCTTGGTAGTGGATTTGGTGCTCCATTCACCAAATACTGTGCAAATGTTGGTAATTCATCCTTATGTTGTCCTTCAATCCTACACTTGGTACACCGAACGTATTCTTGCTTCTCCTACCCTTTTGTAAGATCTCCTAATTGAATTTATAAGAAAACTAACTGCATCTGGACTTGCACCATCCCTCCACCGTCTACTATAGGAGATGCTTCTAACTTCATCACAATATCCAAAGCTTTAGGCTATGACACAACCTTTTGTTGAATTAACGACCTACAAATGTGTGGTAGTAGTCCTACAATAAACCATTCTTGGTGTTTGTTGTGGGGAAATTCTACCCTACGGACTAACAAGCTAGGGATTAAACTTGCATGCAGATCATGAACCTTAAGACATTACTTTTAACCTTTTTACCCCAAACCTAAAACCCTTTTTCACATGAAAACATGGAAAGAACC
>CBVK0105414014.1:0-12044 GCA_900067695.1 Picea abies | reverse complement strand
GAAGCTGGGAGCGATTATTGTAAAACTTCACAGGAAAAGGGCTGAATACACAAGTCATATGGAAAAACACTCTGTCCCATAGGCTATTTTTAGCCTCGTGGACGTTAAAAATACTTTCTTTCTTTCTTTCTTTCTATTATTGGAGAAAGCCAAAGGAAAGAAGACTTTGTGTAACTCAGTCGTGTCTTGCCATTACTCAATATTAGATGAGAATTTCATAATGGAATCAAAGTTAATGATTACAAGCCATTGTTTGTACTTGTAGATCCGATCCTTGCACGCTTGTTGGTTCTCCCCATAGGAGCTCCCAAGATTAGCTCGGGTACACCCGACACACTTCTCAACTTGACCGTGGGAGTAGTTCCCAAGATGTCCTCTGGTTCGTATCAGAGGAGTTCCCAAAAACTTATCCGATACACAATGGAGGGTTTCCCACGAACCTCTCTAGTGCACAATGGAGGAGTTCTCGCAAACTACTCCAAAATAGGGACAAGACCTTACCAAACTGTTGTTCATAGTTTGGCCATATATTTTGAGTCAGATGCATGTTTTGTGCATTCCTTATACCATTGGAAAGGTCTTTCCGAGATATACAACTTCTCAGTTATATGTTTTGAGAGATTCCTTACCAATTGTCTGCATTTTTCAGGATTAATATTTGACACCTCGTCAACAGCCCCCGAGAGCAAAGCACCTCAACTGTGTGCAAAGCAACCAGGAACCGAACTCAGGGAAACATACACTAACTCTTAATTAATTAATGTTTCAATTATGTGGGTCCAAATGATCGGTTTTAATAGTTCATTTCAAGGTTACTCTAAAGTCACTGATCCGCTGCATATTGAATAGTACCAGGTGCCAATGTCGAGGGGAGGTCGTACTCAGCATCTTCGCAATGTGATCCACAACCAAAGACGTTTGAATAAAAATAGTAACAAAAATCTTCACAACAATGGGGAGCAACAAAGGGAATCAAACTCAAATGACTAAAGAGGGAGTATGAACCCTATGATCATTGAATCTCCCAATGTCCAAGCCATTCATTACAATGGTGAGGTGCACCATAGCCGAAATCTATGATGGCCCACAAGTAATAAGAGACAAATCTGAAATGTAAATGATATCTCTGTCCTCTCATCATTACAAAGAGAATAAGGACAAATGTTTGTAAATGAAAGGTCATGGGGGAAGGCAGAAGGCCAAGAATCACATTAAACTTAAATAAATACAGGAATGGTATCCAAGTAATGAGATTTTTGGCTCTTCAAGCATTGTATACATTCATTGAACTATTTCGTGAAAGACTACTATGTTAACTAAAATTTTGTTATGTTCCAAATGCTTAAGATATCAGTATAAACTAGAAGTACACAACATGTACACCAATGTGAGTGTGGAGCACAAATACAAGATAGATAAGAGATATGAGTTACACAATAACTTTTTAAAGAATAGGATAACCTCCTCCAAATACTCAAATACATTCATACATCAAAATTCTCATGTTCTCAATAATGAATACGCGATCTCTATATATATCTATTCACAAACTACACATGAGGCCCCTTTACTATTAGGTTGACCCTATTACATATACATTTACACATTACATGTACATTTAGCTTCATATATGTCTCCACTTGGGGTCATATCATAGACATTTAACCCATATATGCCCCCCTTGGGTCATAACGGTCATGGTGGTTGATCAACTTGAGGGATGCATAGCTTCGTCATAAAAAATCCAATTGAGGTGATCTTCTTGCTCCTCGAAAGCTCTCTATGTGCCATAATAATGTTGAGAGATTGCAAGCTTCATTTGCAAATTTTTAACATCAGAAAATGATGTTTGATGCCTCAAATAGGCTCCAAGAGTTTCTAGACCCAAATCATCAAGTGAACTTTGTCCGCAAAGTTTTAACCCCAAAATATGGCATTTGATAAGTAGAATAGGTTTGGAAATTGTTGGAACCCAAATGATCAAAGTGACACCTAACCCTAAAATGGACCCAACAAACCAATAATCCCAATTTTCTACCCAAAAATACATCCAATTAAAATCAACAAATATTTACAATTAGAATTCTTTTACCTCTTAAAATTTAATTTCTTTTTATAAATTTAATACCTTTCTAATTATATATATTCATATTAACTTGTATTTCATTCTCAACATAAACTAACTCGTATCTTATTGAATTATAAATAAAATTATGTGAAAACGAATATCGGTTAAACGAATCTTAATAAAAAAAAATGTAAATAAATAACAACATAACGCCCCCCCGCATAAAGTAAATGGTAAACGAACACAAATACTAATACTAATTCCCTTATGGTGTCCAGCTTGTGGATAGCACATCCATTAACTTTTGCACACTATTAATTTTCCACCATTGTTCAACTTTATGATTTCTAGTTTTAAAGAACAAATACTCTCCATTGTGGTGTACACCCATACTTCAACTTTTACACGCTATTAATCTCATAAATTAACTATCTAACACTAGTGAACTTTATGATGTTTGGTTTAAAGACAAGAAAGTACTAGAACCTGTCGAATATAATTAATAAAGTAAGAATTGGATGAGATTCCCAACCGAAGGCAAATTTGCTACGTGCAAGTGCAATTATTCTCGGCTTTTGAGCTCTGAATTTGAGAGATGCACTTTTAAATAGTCAAAGTTTGTAGACATATTGGGCTCTTGGGCTCTTATCTAAATAAACACATATACCCTACCAACTTCCATTTCCAACTTTATGTCAATAAATCTATTCTTTTGAAAGGCATGACTAAGGTCCAAATTCCAAACTATAGACACCCACATGCTCTAGGTTTATAGGGAATCACAACTCAACTAACGACCAACTAACCAAAAACTTTGAATAAAATGAGTAATAGAATGACTCTTCAATAATATTATAATAATAAGGTGCCTCTAGAACACTTTATTGCCCTCTCCAGTTTTATGTTTGGTTCCGCATTAATATACTCCTTGACTAACGAAACCATTTAGGTACAATTATATACTGCTTGACTAATGAAAAACATTTTGGTGCAAGTAGATACGGAAAGTAGCCAATGATGGCGAGAAGCTGTGCACGTACTTTAATGGAAGTATTACTTTTATTAGGGTTGGTTTAGATACACTTATAATGGAAGCATGTGCTCGTCGTGGGTAAAGTTGTGGTGGGGTATTTTTGCCATTTTCCACGAGTATCCGAATCTCGGCGTCAAAGACGACGAAATCGATGGATGTTCGGTGGAAAATTCGCAGTAAAATTCCTCGAGAAAAAGGTAGCCGAGGTTGTTGAAGTCCAAACCCGCCGAAATGAGCTGTAAACCGGACTTTTGTCGATTGGTTGAGTCAAGACTGCAGCTGTTTCAGATCTTACACTGTAAAGGCGCGCCTTAATGAGGCATTCATTGTTGCAGTCTGGAAACGGAACTTAATGGTTCTTGTTATTCCTCCCGAGTCCCCAATATCTATTTAATAGGCACCCCCCTCACTACTTCTTCCCATGATCCAGAGTCCTGCTCTCGAGACTATTATCCCCCAGACCCCCAAGTTTTAGTTGCCTTTCGGCTTTGCCAGTCTCTATTATGGGTACGAGTGTGACCCATCTCGTCCCGAGATATCTACAGACTGTTTGTTTTGAATGAATTTTATCATTGTAGCAGGGACTTTTATTTTATGTTATGTCTGTAAACTGACGCTGAAGTACTTAAGTACTGAGAAATTCTTTAATGTGTTTGCAGGATTAATGGCGTTCCAAGCACTTTTTGTCTTTGGTTTCCTGACAATGGCCAGAGTTGCCCATGGCTGGACAAATGCCCACGCCACGTTCTATGGAGGGGGAGATGCCTCTGGTACAATGGGTAAGCGCCTACTCCCTTTTTCTTTTTCGATGCTTCTGAGGTTTCGTGTTCTACTTCAAGTCTATTTAGAAGCTATCAGATTGAAAACTAATGATACTCAGTGGGTAGTTACTGAAAATGTCGATTTGGTGTTTTTATTTTTTAAAGTCAAGGATCCAATTAGAACCTATCAGATTGAAAATTAATGATAGTCAGTGGGTAGTTACTGAAAATGTCGATTTGGTGTTTTTTTTTTGAAGTCGATCCAATTGTCTTGACATGAAAATACATTTATAATGTAAAATGCAGGAGGTGCCTGCGGTTATGGCAATCTGTACAGCCAGGGATATGGCACCAGCACTGCTGCTCTGAGCACTGCGCTCTTCAACAACGGTCTCAGCTGTGGAGCCTGCTATGCAATCCGATGCAACGATGATCCACAATGGTGCCTTCCTGGCGCAATTGTGGTCACCGCTACCAACTTCTGCCCGCCTAACAATGCTCTACCCAACAATGCCGGCGGCTGGTGCAATCCTCCCCTCCAGCATTTCGATCTCTCCGAGCCAGTCTTCCAGCATATCGCCAAGTACAGGGCGGGCATCGTCCCTGTAATGTACCAGAGGTAATTTTTTTATATGAATTCAGGTTTTGTTACAGAAGTAATAACAGAGTATGAATTCAGGTTTTGTTACAGAAGTTTCAATGCCTGTAATGTGCCAAATAAAGTAAAATAAAATTGAAACTAGCAATTTCCAAAGATTGGAAAACATAATAGATCAGATCCATGTTAATATGAATCTGTTTTAGTTGAATGTTTAATGGGTTATTCTCTTATTTCTAAATACGTCTTCTGCGATGGAATGAATGTGCAGGGTACCCTGCCACAGATCTGGCGGAATTCGGTTCACCGTGAACGGGCACTCGTACTTCAATCTAGTCCTCATCACTAACGTGGGAGGAGCAGGGGACATCCACGCGGTTTCGATAAAGGGCTCCAGGACCGGCTGGCAAGCAATGTCGCGCAACTGGGGCCAGAATTGGCAGAGCAACAGTTACCTCAATGGGCAGGGCCTCTCCTTCAAGGTCACCACCAGCGATGGGAGAACTGTTACTTCCTATAATGTCGCTCCCAGTAACTGGCAATTTGGCCAGACTTTTGCCGGGGCGCAGATACGTTGACATAGTTAAAAAAAACTTATGTCTATTTATATCTCCCGTCGTAACTGCTGAAGTATATTTTGTGTGATGCAAGGTACAAGTAGAGAGTCTTTAGATATATATATGTAAAAGCAAGTCGGCAACGTGGTTAGGTTTTGTGTGGCTCTGAAGCTCGCGTTCATATTTATTAACTGAAAGCGGAGCTGATTCTTGAATCTCCGAGATGCTGTTGAATGCTCTTCTCGGTGACTCCTATTTAGAGTATATTATATCTCTTCTCGGTGGCTCTGACTGTTTAGAGCATATTGCATGTATCAGTATGACTATGGTGTACTGGGCTTATTGGCAGAGGTGGACTATTGACACCCGCCCTTCTTCGCTGCGATTTCCAAATATAGCATATTGCAGCGCTGCGAACTTTTGCAGAGGGCAAGTCGCTTTGTACATACTATTAACTATTATATATTTTGATATATTAAAGATCTGTTTGTTTCTAGATGATTTGAATGCTATTTGGAATTGGGATAATTGTACTGTTCATTCCATGCGTGAAGAAATCTTCTATTCCATTGGATATGTTTTTCTATTCTGTTTGTTTGGAGATAAACCAGCACAGGAATCAATTCTGTGCCAGATTTATTATAATCCCATTAATGATTTACACCAAAAGAATGGAGATCCTGCCTCTCGAAATGGGTTAATTATGGTTTTAACAATTATCATTATAATCCCATCAATGCCTTCCACCGCAAAAATGGAAATTGTGTTTATACTCTGTCCTGTGAACTGTAAATGAAAAATATATCTTCTAATTATTTGATTATAGAATGGAAAGCAATGTACAGTATGCGACTGGGATGTTATGTACTTTCAAAGAAATTATCTCCAAAATCTTGTAAAAATCTGTGAAGGTGCAAGCGTCAAGAACATATGATTGGTTTTACCAGCTTCGCAGACATTACGTCAGTTACCTATTGCTTTTTGGGATTCCAGTCAGATGGCGCAACGAAAAACGGGTGTACCCAAACAGAAAAAGACTCTTCACTCCCGAGACCTTTGTCGTTTTTCTTATGACGGCCCACCATTGTCATGGTGTGAACATGGCTGACGATTCTTAGAGCGGAAATGACGGTCTCATGCAACTGAAATGGCTGACGATTCTTAGAGCGGAAATGACGGTCTCATGCAACTGAAATAGTCGCAGTAAGTCTCAATTCTTCCCTTATGAGATGATTTAGTGTCAGAGCCTGGGAAAATTGAAAGAGGAGAATATCGTATGTAAACGAGACAGTATCATTTCTGACAGTTTGCCAAAATAGACGACATGCAAACCCTCGCTTTGCACTGACACCGTCCCCGCCGGATCTCACCGACATATACCTGCAGGCTCCCTCTAAAGAAACCACTGCTGCTCAAGGCTTCGCGAAATTTTGCGATTCCCTAAACGCAAGCGAATCCTTCATTGCATCGAAATTACGCGCTCTAAAGAAACTACTGTTCAAGGATTCGGGAAATTTTGCGATTCCCTAAACGCGAGTGAATCTTTCATTGCATCGAAATTACGCGGAAGGTGGTTCTTTGGGTGAGTGTGATGGATACCGCTTTTCAAATGTCTTTTTCTACGCTGCTTTTACGAACAACGGTTTTGGTAGCTCTCGGTGCCGGATTTCGTGATTCCGTTTTAGGAGTAGACGCTAGATTAGGATATTTTTCGATGACACGCTCACAAAGGGAGTTGGCAGCCGAAATCCGGCCGTACAGTAAGTTTGATCTTGCGTCTATTCCAAGTTTTGGAGGATATGGGTCCATTAAGAGGAGTTAGGCAAAAGGTCCCCATGGTCATTGTTTCCTTAATAATATAAGGAAGGAAGGGAGGGATTGAGGGATTGAGGGGGTAATTTCTTGAGTTGGTTGATAGGTAAGTTTTGCACTTTTTCATCGATATTCAAAATTTAAAATTTTAATGAGACATTGACGTGTTATGGTTTGGTTGGAAGGGTAGGCATCTTAAGATAGAGATGTTTTTTTTGGGTGTTTTGTAACATCTCTACCTTAGATTGAGTCATGAGTTTTGTGTTAGACATTATTGTGACACCTCTACTCTACATTGAGTCATGAGTTTCGTGCTAGATTGAGTTGTGAGTTTCGTGCTAGATACTATTGTAACACCTCTACCCTAGATTGAGTCATGAGTTTAGTGCTAGACACTAGCTTGTAGTTTGTGCACAACTAGCCTAGGGTTTATAGTGACAACCAATCGGATTTGCACTTCGATATTGCTTAGGAAATCCCAACCAATTACCAATTCCCCTCGATCTTAAAAAAACGATATATATATATATATATATATATATATATATATATATACCGAATTAGGGTTACATTTAGCCGACCTAGTTTTCTCACTTACTGTCCTGCATATACACTATTAATTACTAAGATCAGCTAGCTCTCTAATTGACGATTAGTCCTGATGATGAATCCCGATCCAGATTCGAAACGTCGATGACAAAATGACACCAACTATGGATTCTCCGGCAAATGAATTCGAAAAACCCAAATTTAACGAATATTCCACCAATTTTGGAATTATGTTTCATAAATTGTCGACAATTTGTTTTAGCCCGTGGCCTATTTAATGGCGCGAATACTAAGACTTGTACACACACATTCCAAGGGAGGCACACATGTCGAGGTGCACAAATTTCTATTCATAGTTCATTTATGTGTCTTGAAGTACGTGTCAAGTTTTCTAAGCTTATGTGTTGTATGGAAAAACGTGCCATAGGGTATATTGTCCACACCTAGTCAAGTTTATACTCGTTGGATTTATTTTTCCACAATGATCAGGAATTTGAAGTCTATTTTGTGATCAGAGGTCATTTGTAAAAGTATTATCTCATTTTTTCATGTATTAGACCCATAGTTTGATTATACGTGTAAAAAGGGATTTTTCGACCCCTGTTCAGAATTTGGCTGACTTTATACTCATGTTTATTAGAATGTCACAAGGAATTCAATGGTAAACTCCGTTTATGCATTTGAGCAACGGATATTCAGAGTGTCTTAAAAAATGTCTTTTTGTGCACTATATTGTAATGTAATTTGGTATTTTGAGATGATGAAGAACAATCTTGTTATCTAGAAGGGGACTTTGAAGATGAAGAGATATATTTCATCCATATATCTAATTTGAGTTCTTTTATTTTTTGTTGTATTATTTCATTATTCGTCAAGTTAATCATCAATATTATTGAATTTTATGGACAAGTAAGCATATTCATGTGTGATTTTGCAAATAGTCAAGCGATATTTATTTGCCATTTCTCGTTGGATGTTTATGTGCAATTTAAGAGTTATTTTTACATCTAAGGATCTTTAGATCACTCGTAAATGAAACAAGTCATTTATTTTCCTTACATAAGGAATTCCATTAGAATTTGCAGAAGAAGTATGTGAACTGAAACTTGCAATAAAAGATTTACCTTTGATGCCCATAACTGTAACCTTAGTTTCATCCTCAAAATCTGATCCAAGATCTTGAACTATGGTTTTGGTCTTCTCTTTACCCTTCCTAGGCTGAGCTCACTTTGGCTTCAATTCTGGATGCAACTTTCAACAATGTTTCTCTTCATTTCCTTTCCTCTCATAGTGAGAACATGTAGGATTCTTCTCTTCATCCTTCTTCACTATATCCATCTTCTTACTCTTCCCTTTTTCCTTCAACTGCTCCTTGAATTCATGTGGCTTCCCTGACATATCATCAACATATTTTCCTTTGCTGGCTTCAAGATGAGTAGCTTGTACTGATGCTTCGTCAAGATTAGTAGGATTAAACATCAATAAGGTATGTCGAAGACATGTATGCATACCACCAATATACTTTAGAAGAGTTTCAAGAGTATGTAATGGAATTCTCAAAGATAATTCCTTCCTCTTAAATTCCTGTGTATAAGCTTGAATATTTTTCCCTTTTCCTTGTTGTAAATGTTTCCAGGCAATAATTGATGTTTTCATATAAGATAATAGATAAAATTGTTTTCTTAATGTAACAACAAATTAAATCCAGGAAGAAATGATTTTACCATGTTGAATAAGATCAACTTGTGTCTGACTCTCCCACCATATCAAAGCTGTGTTGCTTAGGCGAAGAGTAGCCAACTGTATCCTTGAAGTGTCATTTATGATTTTTTGTACCTTGAAATACACTTCAATTTGTTTGACCCAATTATCCAACTTCTTTGCATTCAACTCTCCATCACAAGTAGGAAAATCAAACTTTACATCTAGCTTTAACAAAGTCAAATCATGAGAATGAGAAGACTTCTTAGAATGTTTCTTCCTCTTATGATAAGAATGTTCACTTCCATTATAAGAAGATGATGATGATGAGGAGGACGATGATGATGATGGGGACAAAGGAGGCTCTTAAGTTTCTTCACCTTATCCTTCTTCTTTAACTGATGTTCTCGATGGACCACCCTCATTTTGATGAGGAGTTCCTCTTTGTCTTTCTAGGTCTTCCCAAAATTCCTTCACCATGGCTGTCACCTCAAGGAACATTCTTCAAAATTCCTTATCAGCCTCAGAAATAAAATCTTCATGCTCCATTTCTTTTCTTCGAGTGAAGCTCCTTAAACCAATTTCAAGATTATAACTTGCAAGCTTTCCTTCACCTCACTTATATTTGGACCTCGTAAGCATTCACCTGTAAATACACGTCAAAACTAACTCTTATACCAACTTGATTTAAAATATCAACAAACTCTGATACCAATTCAGCTGAAAAATCCTTAGATGTCAATTAGTTCATAAATACACATAAACATCGAACCAGATTCAGGAAATTGAAGATCGAATTGACTATTTGAAAATATCATGTGAAAACACTTATTTATCCATAAAATTCATTAACTAATGAATATGATTTGTGGAAATAATACGTGCCAAAATGGAGAGAAATAGACCGCTCTTATTAATTCTCAAAAAGCCAAAAATTACAATAAATGGGATTACAATGCCAAATTTGATGTCACTCTTCAATTCTGCTACTCAATCCCAGAAACATAGGTCATTACTGAATTCCTCATGAAATTATGAGAAAAATGAGTATAACTTGACTATGTTCTGAACCAGTGCTTAAGGACCACTTTTTGCATGTTTAACGATACTATGGGTCTCATACCTGACAAATTGGACTAAGAATTTTGTAAACACCACTTTTACATAAAATAGACATTAACATCAGATTCCTCTCGCAATTTTGAGAGAAATGAGTATAAACACCCTATACTTCCCTCAAATAACTCCATGGCATGCAAAATGAGACAAACCCAAAAGAGAGACACCTCTTCCATGCAAAACGAGGAAAAATTCTGAACTTGGCATGAAATTCTATGCAGGCCCTCTCTTTGGTACGCATTTCCATGTCCCGGGCATTGGTTTTCATGCCTTTTAAATAGGCCTAGGTTGGCCAAACCACCAACCGAAATCTTGGGCAAAATTGGTTTTAATATAAATGTAATATTTAACGTTAGTTATAACAAGTAACATGCCTAGCATATTGGTAGGAGGTTTGTGGTTAAGACTAAGGAATAATCTTTGGAATATTAGAATATTCCTCCATAAGTCATAGTTTCTATTCCATTTGACGTTCAACAACTTTTGATTCTTCCTTAGCCATTATTGGCCAATCAAAGAATGCATCGTGGCACTTTCTGATTAGTCCACGTGTCATGATTTCATTGGTCCACTTGTCAACCACCTCAACATCCAGCTGCTTTCCACCTATACCTACCACATCATCATACAAATGCCACGTCATCCGTACGAATGACACATGACACTTTTTTATTAGTCCACATGGACCCCAAAAATGCCATTTCTAGGTGACATGTGGCAGCTTGTTGTGCTTCCACGTCACCATGATGTTATCTATCAGTTGTATGACCTATACGGATATGCCATATGGCAGCCTATGATCCTGCCATGTGGCACCCCTGTTTTGACTTTTGACCTAGTTTGACCAAACTTTGACCGGACATAACTTCTTCATACGAACACCGTTTGAGGCGATTTTTGTGCGATTAGAAAGACATTGTCGAGATCCACGCAACGAAGTAATTTTCAAGAGCATTTGATAAGATATTTTTTTGAGCATTTTAGATCCTCCTAGATCATTTTTTAGTATTTTGGATCCTCCTAGATCACACCTCCCCACTGAAGAAATTTTGGACCTCGAAAAGTATGGATCATTCAGAAATAAAGTGAGGATATTATCGCCTCACTTATCCAATATCATCCATTTTTCCTGCTTGGATAACGAACACCTGACTCATCATAACCATAATGAAGATTGAAACAACAATGCTGACCAAGTTAAACATTCCCTTAAATTCACAAACTCCGCCATTCATTGTTGCAATAGCTAACCATGTTCCACTGATTAGTAACAAACTGAAGAAAAAAAATTGAATATATAGATGCAAAAGAGAATGAACCATCAACACATTTTCCCTTCTTAACATGAACAACATCAACCAAAGTAATTGTTTTACTTTCATCCGTAGGCTGTAAATTTGTGTCGTGGATACTAGCATTAACTAGCATGTACCCTGTAATGACAACTTCCAAATTTGTCTTCATCCGATGAGCTTTTACAATGAACTCAATCCCATCCTTGAAAAGAGGATACTTGTTTTGTTCCTTGTAGAAAATGGTCTTCCTATCATGCAAGTATGGACTTCCCAAAACCATCCCGCAAACTTCGAGTGGAACAATGTCTAACTTTACCTCATCAATGAAACTAGATGTGATCTCAAACTATAACTTGCATTGCTTAGTTACATGTTGTTGCACCTCTTTTGTCACCTAAATGAGAAAAATAGAGGTGCTTACAAGCTTAGTTGGGTTAGCTAAGTAAGACAGTTGTAAAGGAAAGGATTAGAGAAAGAAATATAAAAGAACAAACTATGAATTAAACTAAGAAATAAAAGAACAACTAAATTATTGAGCATAAGGACATAAG
>CBVK0105414009.1:0-11006 GCA_900067695.1 Picea abies | reverse complement strand
GTAGAGAAATTTCATTGATGATTCGAGAATACATCAATATATATTGCTTTGTGCGGATTCAAAAAATGATCTCCCAAGTTCCCATGAATAGTATAGAAGACCTTAGTTTGAAAATCATCCTCCCGATGATAGATAGAGATTCTAGTTATATGGTACCTCACTTAGCATGACGGACACAAATTTACTATGGGATAGAGTGCTTGCATCCTATAGTATTAGAATGGTGCATAAGAATCTTGACTAACATGAAGGCCCACCTAACAGATTTCAAAATGGGGTGAAAAAATAACTTTGGGTACAAAAACATATTATGTACCTTATTTCTTAATTGAGTTCCAATAATGGATCCATGCATCACACTCTTCCCATTTGGGATATGAGAGACCAAGATGGTTCAATGGGAATATCTGACGCATAGACTTGGGGGCAGACACATGACTATTGCATTCAATGATGACTTATTTGATTGATGATCGCACCAGATTATAGCCATTGATGACTATATTATGATGGGTTTAACTTATAGAAGGATCCATAGATAAAGTTGTCCCCAGATGCCACCTAGGGAAATATTAGTAACTGAAACCTTTTTAAAATTTTAAAATGATTTATTTTTTATTAATTTTTAGATGATATAAAAATGAAATAGGAAAACAAATATTTTTGGTGTGGAATATGACTAGAAAAACACTTTGATGACACATATATTGGATCGTTATGACTAGTAGGCTACCTAAGGAATTGACGCATGGGTAGAGGCAAGGAATATCCTAGAGGAGAGGCAAAATGGGTCTTACAGAAAATACAGAGGAAACTAGAGGGTTTGACCCACTAGGTTCTGATGGCACATATAGAGGACCTTCTTGAGCACATCCAATGTTAGGTGGTTGGAGTACCACAAGCTTGGGTGTGACTTTTCTAATGGGTGGAAAACACCATTGTTTTCTACGGCGAGAACCATGCTAATCAAGGCTCTATGGTATGTTTTTTAAGGTGGGTGATAATTCCTATAGACTTAGTCTACCCCCATATGTTGTCATTTACTCTGTAGTGAATGTGGAAAGTTTGAAATACTATGCACCTTTCATACTAGAACAATAAATTTATGAGAACATATTATGTACTATAGAGGACTTAACACCAGAATCTTGGGAAAAGTTGGTAGAAGATACAATTTTACAAAAGAGGTCCAAAACAACCACCAAGGGGAAGTATGAACTCTAGTAGGTTTGTTTGAAAGAACAACTTCTATGCAAGGCCAAATGGTACTCTAGGGAGAAGGTAGAGAAAAAATTTCCTCATTTCCTTCTCTAAAATATTTTGTGGACCAAAATCCTCCATAAATGCGGAGGTATGATCCAAAGTGGATCATTGTATAATTTGTCATCTATTTTGGTACTTTCTGGGTGGAAATATTGGAGCTATTTTCTTGTGGGGCCCATTTTATGGGTAGGTCCTACTTTGTTCATTTGGGGTTTATAACCTTCTAGAGCCCATTTGAGACCTTAAACAATCATTTTTTGGGTCAAAACTTTGTGGGCTTAGATCAAAATTTTACGTTTTGAGTGCTTTCCAATGGCAAGAAAATAACCTCAATTAGAGTTTGTATGCAGAAGTTATGCCTCCCATAAGTTGACATATCCTATTGACCAAAATGGTACTGCGTGGATTCCATATTAGCTTTCATTACTCACACTTGTGGAGCTAGTAATGCATTAATTTTTAAAAATATTCTAGATGGTATAAAATCCTAACATTAATTGGGGTTGAGGCATGTAAAAACCCTAACCCTAAAAAACTCTTAGGCTATGTTAAATATTGGGCCACTAGGAAAGGAAGGGGTTTCATTCTTATTGCATTGAGTATTTTTCCGTAGGAGAGCAAAGCATTGACCGTGGGATATTAAAGTAAAACATAAGAAGTATAAGATCTTGTAGTAGCCACAATGGCCACAATGTCCATGGAAAATCCATAGTGAGTGCCCATTTCTTTGTATTTTCATTTCATAACTACGAAGAAAGAGTAAAGCATATGCACCACCTTCTAGCTGGGTTTTTCCCATACTAGTATTTCCCAAGGTACAATTTATGTTCATTGTCTGGATGGTATGTATTTGCTTGTCTCTTTCATTTCAATTACAATTTATATAGTATTTCAAGCAAGGATGATTTTAGGGGATATATTTCGCTCATGGGCTAATTTTCCATGGTTTTTTCCAAAAAACAATTCCCTATTCTAAAACTGATTCGCCCAAATTCTTTAGGACAAATTTATTTTACCTTAAAAATCGCCAAAAAATTATACAGACTATATAAAATCCTTAGAAATTTGAATATTTTTACAAAAATATCGCCAAAAATTTATAGTTGGCATATGAAGGATTAGAAATATTCGCCAAGGTTTCTACATTTTAAAATTATTTTCCATCCTTAAAATCATCCCTGATTTCAAGCATTAAGCTAGTAACATTAAATATGGAAATTAAGTAAAATATAATACAACAAGAGATTTAAAAATGTTGTAAGATTTGTTGTGATGAGTTGATGTAGTAGAATATCCACAACAATTTATAGGTCACAAATTCAACCAACATGTTGTTATGCAATCTCAACACTAAAAGTTCGTAATCTCATCAAAATAAAATCAAGAAAAAGAATAAAACATTGATTATTTATCCTTTACTTTTGAGTGCCTAAGTATGGTTGGTGTAATGTCCCCAAGGCTGAGTCCTGTTGTAAATCATGTCTATGAAGTATAAAGTTTGCATTATCAATTGTAATTATGTTTTATAGGGTGGTGAGACAAGTTTATATAAGCTGGTGGGCTTATGTGTTATTAGGCCAGCCATTAGTGCTGGATATGGTTGAATGTCATCCATGATCTCAATTACCTGAAAGTTTTCCATGCTGCACACCCCATCTATGTTCATGGGTACTCCTGTCAAGCGACCAACTGATACTATTTTGTGTTGATTCATGAGCCTTAGCTGAACATGAGACCATACTAACTTGGGTTTTCCCATAAACTCCCATGTCTTCTTAGGTAACACATTCACGTCAGACCTCAAGTCCAAGATAACATTATCCACCTCATACTCTCCAATCTGCGCATTGAATTTGAATTCTTCGTTGGTCCTCTTTCTGTGCAATACCTAGTTTACCATCCTTTGTGTGATGGGAATCTCCCTCCCTCATGTGTAATGAGAAATAATTCCATACAATGTACTCAACCAAGTTTCATCCTTCATTAGATCTACACAACTTTTCAGGAATTTTGTTAGCGTACTTAGCTTTCTAGTCAGTTTCTCTGGCACAACATGATATTCTACCTGAGGCGTAGTTGGTGTTGATGCTCCCCAATCTAATCAGAGTACTTATTTTCTTGCTCTTCGATATGTCTCCTTTACTTATCGAGGATCAAAGGATGACAAAGGCCCTACTGACTTCCTTACCCACTGTTCATTCTTCTTTCCTTCATTCATCATATCAACCCTTGTTCTAGCTCCTTTGCACGTAACAACTGTTATTCTTGGTCCTTCATTATGTCTTTTGGCTGATATTTTCTGTACATTTTGGTTATGGTTTCCTCTGGCCTACCATTTCGCAACTAGTTGGGGAAATTCTTCCGTCGCATGGTCCGGTTCTCTGCAATATGTGCACGTTGTACACAGATTCATGTAATCGCGAGTCAAGTGTCCGGGTTGATTACAATTATAACATATAACCAGTCCTCTTCCTCCTCTACCTTGGCCTCTGTCGAAGTTTCCTCTATTCTTTGGATTGAAATCTCTTTGATTATTATATTGCGGACCACCCTCTTCTATTGCAACATTCTCCTCTTGAATCATGTACATATCTGATGTGCGCTCCCTCATCAAGTCAAAGGCACAACAATCCTTCTTGTCATGTCCCACTGATTTGCAAAAGTTGCATAACAAGTTCCTTGGGGTACTATGATAGTTCTGTAGTAATGGACACTCATTTGGGTGATGGACCCATTTCTTACATATCTTGTAATATCCTCCTCTCGGTAGTGGATTTGATGCTCATGTCGCCAAGTATTGCGCGGATGTTGGGAATTCATGCTTGTGATGACCTTCAGTCCTACATTTGGTACACTAGACTTGCTCACGTTTCTCCTTTCCCTTTGTCATTTCTTCCGGTTGAATTGTCAAGGCAACCAATTGCATATGAACTTGAGACATGCCTCCATTATCTCCTACAGGAGATGGTTCCAATTTCATTGCAATTTCTAGTGCCTCGGGCTATGACGCAATCGTCAGTTGAAACAACGGCCTGTGAATGTGTGGTAGAAGCCCTATAATGAATCATTCTTGATGTTGTTGATCAGGGATTTGGAAAGTCAATGTACCCATCAAATCCTTGAACCTTTGATCGAAGTCCCATACTGACTCTGTTTGTACCTGTTTAATCTCTTTCATTTCTGTGATGTACCGAGACTCTAAATTTGTTTTCTTGAACTCCTCAATAGCTCTTTCCTTATCTCTGCCAAAGTTCTAACCTTTCGTGTAGGTGTGGTACTCTGCAACTTCATGTACTAGACCAACGCATGACCTCTAAATGTTGTTTCCAATTACGCAATCTTCATAGCCTCATCTTGGACATTCTTTGCGACCCAAATTGTCTCACAGATAAACAAGTGTTGTTCTGGGTCCTCTGACCCAACCCCTTGAAACTCAAGCAGTCTAAGGGTTTTGTCTACCGCTGCCATGTTGCTTTGTGTATTCCCTCTGGTTGGTGATGTTGGTTGAATCTGACTTTGACTCTGACTTTGTGCAATACTTCCACTACTCTAATTGCTACTATTATGTGCTCCTTGGTTTTCTACAATTGCTTTTGATAAGTCTTCAACTGTTATTTTTTATTATGGTGATGCACATGGGGTCGTGGATTCGACATAGGATCCTACCTGAGTAGGACTTATCAGTTCATCTATTACTGGATTGGACCAAAACTCCTCTTCTTCTCCCCCTATATATGGTATCTCCACGATTCAGACTAGTGCACATGTTTCTCTCCCCTTTGGCTCACTACGTAGCTCCCCTTTGTCAACCCTATTCTTTTGCCTCTTATATCTCTTTCCTCTGCACAACTCTCCAAAATCGTATTCTTCCTCTGCTATACCCTCTTGTTGCATCCTCAATCCCTCCCTTCCTTTTTCATCGCTTCCTTCATTATCTCAGACTATCCTCTTGTCATCCCTCAGTTCCCTATGTCCGCAAATCCCCCAGTAGTCAGAATCCATTATCATCATGTTCTTGTCACACAATAACATATTTATCCACACACTTAATGATTTCAAGAACCTCCTACGTAGACCTTTGAAAAATTCCCTTTCTGTGACACTGTATGATTAGATACAATCCACTACAAACTCTATAATATATCCTCCTAGTATGTTATCCAACCAAAAATCAATTGCATGAGTAGTTGGGTTACTTACAAAATTCAACTGTCTTACCAATTCAGGAGTCCAATTCCTTGACATTGTAGCCCTGTACCTTTCAGTTTTCTCCAGTAATCTTTCTAGCCACTCAGTCAGAATAATTGGAAATTCGTCAAAGAAAATTTCTTGCAAATCCATGTACACATACCTTTGCATCCATTACTTCTTACTCATCCAAGGGTTTCTGTTCTCCTGTCAAGCAAACTCTTATTCCTTCCTTTCCAACCATTCTGAGATATCCTTCTTAGTCGACCTCCAAAACATCCCCTTAGTCACAAATTCCAGGTGGAACCATTTGTTGGTGTTGGATGCGGTTTATAAGACCCCAGGTTCGATTTATCTATGACCAAAAAAACCCACCAGACACCGGCCCTTTCGACATCACTCACTTGCTTATATGAAGTCTCACCCAAGGTATGTATAGGTACCATGAGAACCAGGCTTCTGCAGTAGTAATGGAATGGGAGGCAATCATCCGATTCATTCTTTCTTATTATTTATGTGCGCATAACTATGTTCTTATTCAATATCAACTACTTAGTGATTCAGATTCATATTATCCATATAATTTAGGCTACTTCATAAACTCATTGCTTTACCAGTTATGAATAGTGAACATGATTAAACATAAAATAAATTTAATCTATCATGCAACCATGTAGAATTCATAAGCAATCACATCATAAACATACGACACAAGATTTAGTGTGGTTCACCCAAATCTGGGCTATGTCCACAATGACTGGCTTATTTATTATGCTTTCATTCAATGCCTCAGGCTTGTGCACTGCACTTACATATATGTATTATGGACATCTTCCACTTCTCCTAGCCTAGTCGCTTTGTAGTGCAAGCCTCTCTCTCTCTCTCTGCATCATCGCTTACATTCAGACACAGATTCCTCTATGTTACAGACTAAAGCCAAACAATAACAGGAACTGAACAGACCTCAACATATCATAGCCCGAAAGAACCCTCAAAACATATCATAGGCTGGAACCCCTAATCTCCCAACTTGTTACATATTTATACATCAAATCTAGGGCTTAAAACCCTACTTAGTTCATCCCAAAAAAACCCATTACATTGCATAGCGAATTTAGTTAACTAGTTGTTCGACTGCTTTCTTCTACTTTTCCATCTACATGATGCTTTTGCGCGTCCTTCCATATTTAGAAAGTTGAGCTGTCATGTTTCTTTTCATCCACTTTCTTCTCCTACTTTTATTCTGCTTTATTCTTCTCTTTTCTTTAGTCTGATTTATTCTGCTTACTGCGTGATGTCCTTCTCGATGCATCTCAGTTGCGCACTTCCTCGTCCTTCTTCTTCTCCTCTGTGCACTTCTTCTGTACTTGGGATTTTTCTCGAAACTATATTCCAAAACTATCTGTCCAACAATGGGCATGCATGATAATCCTTTGTCATAAGCCATGCACATAAAATACACAAAATTTTTCTTATTAGGATAGTTAGACAATAATCATGTAAAGAATAATAATATCCATTTAAAAATTAATAATTCTTACATACTAAAAATTTAATATTTACCCTAGCACACTCTAAATATTGGAAAATCACGAATACATCAACATAATATCTGACAAATTGTGAATTCACGATCATGTGCATTCAACGGCCTAGAAACACCAGAGAATTTAATCTCGTTATACAAAAGTTGTAATTCATCTATCATAGGTGCCAAATATGTATTCATTTTCTTCACTTGATACTTTTCAGGTGCTAGTAAAACCAACATTAGGTGTGCTCCCTATTAATTGACATCTAAGCTAGAATATTGTAGTATATCAAAACTATGGCCATGTGGTCCATATGCTAGATTGTTGGGAGTAAAGATTAAGCCCTTCCACTGCAAAACCAAATCTTATGCTTCATTTCTCTTCAACAATTTTTTATGATCGACTAGATTTGTGTTTCACTTCTATTGAATTCGTTAGGATTCTCATCACTCCATTAGTATTTTTTATTTTTCACGGATATTAATACTTCTATTGAATGCACACCATTCCATAAATTGGGCCAATGACTTACATTTGAACAATGACATTAACTTGGGGATTATAGGCATGTGATGGAACACTTTATTTGGTATTTTTTTGTAATGACATCATTGTGAAAACATGATTCATGATACTCTAAACACTTTCCATCTCCTCCATGTGTGTGTGTGTGTGTGTGTGTGTGTGTAATGCAATATTTAGGGTATGCATGAATGGAATGATAGAACACCCCTAGAACCTTAATTATTGTTTGTGCTTCCTTGGTAGTTCTTGGAAGACTATTTTCCTTTGGAAACAACTTGTCATTTAATACATTGTTGGCACTAAAACATATAAAGAACTATTTTTCATATTAATAAATTTTGAAAATCACAAGGGGTTAGCTCAACTGGTTGGTTCCACTGTTTCAAGGCATTTGGATAGTTTTGTGTTAACAAGGGCCTGATTGGAAACCCTATGGATGAGGTGCACTAGTATTTTCCCATACGTTTATTAAGGATACCATCCAAGAATGTGGGGAAGTATCCCTTGGGTTTCCTCATGAGTTTTTTCTTGGAAAAAAATATATAACTAAAGTTTATAGAAAATTGTTAATCAACTAGGATGAAAATTGTGTATATCACATCGAATCTACATAGTACCTCAACAATGTTGAAAATATATTATTTGACAAACCAAATTTTGCTTTATTGTTGTAGAGTAGGAGAATATCCATCAATTTACAACATCGAGCAATCTCTTCTTTAGATAAGGGCATTGTTGTAATATTTTTTATTGTATCCCCAAGATAATATCATCCTCTTCATAATTGCCTTGGTTTTATGCCCCACTAGATTCTTAATCATCTGAAACAATCATCTAACATGTGTTTTAATACTTCTGCATCATGAGCTAACACTATGACATTTGGTTCAACTTTGAAGAAAAAAATCAATTTTAATGTCGAAAAACAATTAAATTTCTTGATTTTCCTTTTTTTTTTGTCTTTTGCGCCCAATAAATGTCACTTTTTCCATATTATAATTGTGAGGTATATTATTCAATGTTAGGAACGTCGGTTGTTCAATGTGTCTTGGTGCATTATTAAATTTGACAAATTCAAATGCTACTATAGTGATCACATGTCGAATAACCGATGATATTAGTAAAAAAGATTACCTCGCAATAAAAATTGACAAGTATTTTACATTATCAATGTTTAAAATAGCTATATATTTTGTGTTTTAAAAAACAACAGTGGACCCTAAGCCATTTTTTTTTGTCTAATTAAGAGTTGGGATTAAGTGACATATTAGGAGTGCAAATTTTTACTTCATAGTTGACTCATTAATATCCTCCCCATAATATGAAATTTATTTTGGCAAAAATTTGTAAATGCCATTTAATTGCTCTATATGTGATTTTTTTTAAATGTGTGCTTGTTGTATTAATGCCCAGCTAATTGAATTTTTTGTTGAAATATAAAACAATGTCAAATAGCAGTAACTTGAGTGTTGATGTATATGACCGAGTGGCTTACATGGAGCAATTAATTAAATAATCCTTCGATCTCACCATGGCTAATGATCTTGATGAGTTTGATAATCATGTGCATATGAGAAATGTTAAAAAAACATATAGAAGCATTGAGAGTTAGCTTAAGTGGTGATGAGCCAAATGTGAGATCTCTTCCCAAGTTGGTAAGGCCACGAGATTGACACTCTTAATCCCCTTGGGGCAAGGTGCTTGGAACTCAAGAATCAACAATTTACCCTAGTTACAATTCATATTAGATCCTGAAGGAAAAATAGAAACAACATTTGCCCGGGGCCTAGGAATATCCACAAACAAACAAGTTGAAGCCTACGTCCTTCTTTAGGGTCTCCTCCTTGCAAAGGAATATAATATAAAAATTTTGTTTGTCATAGGAGATTCATGTGTTATTATCAAATCGATGGTCATGAAATCGACCCTATTAGACAGATTTCTTTGATAATTGCTCGAATGAAGAAGGAGGTCATTAGCTTGAGCAAGGTCTCGTACTTCCAGGTATTGAGAGAATTTAACTCCCAATTTGATTCTCTAGATAAAAAAGCCACCTCTCTTAACCAAGGGGACTTGATGGAAAATGAGGGTTGATTCCACCACATAATCCCCTAAGTTCATAAGGTTATGAATTTAAGCCACGTATCATCACCATTAATCACCACTAGTTTCAACGTTTCTCATATCAATCCTTAAGCACAGAGATGGGATCCAAAAGGACATAATCCCCTCTCATTCACATGCTGGAATTAATCTCAATCCCATCTATTAAATTCCTAATTGTGGTTTATTGTTGGTGAGGTGGGATAATGAATCAGTTTGAGGAAGGAGTTCGTAGTGGATTTTGGAGAAACATATTCCAACTTGGAACTCACCTGGTAAGAGTTTCTCTTGGTCTTTGGTGTTAGACAATTGGTTGTCATTGATGTCAACCCTTGGAGCATTCGAGATACCCCACAATTGTGATTGAGATTGATGGTGAGTTAGTTGTCATTGATGTCAACAAGAATGGTTGATGTCAACAAATGTGTTGGGTGCATTTGATGAAGTCTACACGAAGCCTCAGAGGCGTGGTCATGAGACCCAATTTTTTTGAAGGAATAAGGACATGAAGGACAGTGCAAATGTAGGTAACACACTCATAGATGGATAGTCCTCATCATGTCAATTCCGGTGATAGGTGGTACGCCACGTGGTTCCTCATGATTGAGGAGTTATGGTCTTGTGAAGTTAGAAGCCCTGAAGAATGGTCAATAAGCCCCTAGTTGGTTACAAGTATTTAATGAAAGGGTAAAGTAGTTGTAAAAAGAAGGTCAAGAAGCCTCTAAGATCAAGGAAAAACATTACTCAACAAAAGTATAAATACACCTCAAGGAGTCATTCACAAGTACATTCACTCANNNNGAGTCATTCACAAGTACATTCACTCACTTATTCTATTGAATATCTTCTAGTGAACTAGTGATCTATTTGACAAGTTTGCAACGGTGAAATATGAGGTAGCGACAGGTGAGAAGTGCAGGAGTTTCAGGATTACAGAGGAGAGCTATGGTTTTTTGTAAAAACCTTGATTGACTGATCCCTGTGGGTCATAAAACTATTGTCCTACGAGGCATCCCCACGGGTTGCACAATGTCTATCACACGAGGCCCCGCGTAACATTAGTTCTTAGTCCCGCAAGGCTAAGACAAATTTAGGGATTATGCTGGTGCCAGGTTGTTGAGGACCGAGGAAAGGTTACAGGTCAGTATTGCATAGTTTCAGCTCAACTACAGGATCAAAGGTAAGTTTTAAGGGTTATGCTTACGTTGTTATGGCACATGCTTAGTAGTGATCATACATGGTATGGTACACCTTGGTGATGACATGATACCTTGTTAGAAGTACACTCTTAGCTATGTTGATATCTGATTTGGTACATGTCATGGTTATGGTTCATTATTAGAGGCATATCTTTGAGATGTTGGTACATGGTTGAAGTTCACACTTGGTATATGG
>CBVK0105413954.1:0-13340 GCA_900067695.1 Picea abies | reverse complement strand
ATTTCTCCACTCGCCTGACTCTTAGCGCTTTCTGCGGCCGAAGTTACTCGGGCTTCGAGAGTCCTGATCAAGCGATTCTTTCTCTTGAGCTGATTTTTCAACATCTCGACCGAGAATTCATTTGCCGACACATACGCTCCCAGCGTTCCTGCTATCTCTGTGACGAATTCATCATTCTTTTTGTTTTTTCCATCTGTCATCACTTTGAATTTTTTAGCAGTTGATCCTTCCTCCTGGTAGAACTCCCTTTTCACAACTGCTTTTCTCTTTTTGTCAAAGAAGAACTCATTTGGTGGAAGTTCTTCTGCTCCGATAGGCCTTAGTTCTTCACCGAAAATCCATCTTTCTTCTATATTTCCTTGCGTTGACTGCAAGGGGGTGACAGAAGTGATGGGTTCCCCAATCTACTTTGCTGCCTTTCCTGGTGTGATAACTGAGTCCTGTTCCTTCGGAGGATCAGAGGTCTCTGTCTCAGTCTCTGGATTCTGAGTTTCTAGCGGGTCTGTGTTCCTTACTTCCACCTCTGGACTATGTTCCTTGGGTGGGTCAGTAGTCTCTTATTCTGTTTCGAGATTCTTCTCCTATTCGGGATTCTTCTCCTGCTCCCCTTCCTGACGTTTTTCGGGGTTAGACGTTTGGCCCTCAGAACTTTCAGCCTCCTTCTCTTTATCCTTGGAGAGACCCAAACCTCCTAGCACAACGGGGAGACATCTTTTTCTATGCTCCTGAAACTTTAAGACAGAGGCCATGTCTTCGGGTGCTAAAGATCTGATTCGAACTAGCACTTCCCCATAGGACCTCACCCCTCGGAAAACATCATCCGAGGGTGAACACTCGTGTTCAAACTTCTTCAATCCACAATTGGCCAAATGAGTACTTACAATTCTCTGAGGATCATGCTTTTTGTACTCAATAGAGACCAAACTCAAGTCTTCTAAGGTTGCGGCCTCAGCTTTAGCATGTCCAAAATCCAATAAAGAATAAGAACTTAACCGCACGGGAAAAAACGGCCATACCTTCTTCGATGACGCTTTGAGCTCTTTACTTACTCTGCCGATCACTGTTTGTCGGGCAATCTCGCGACAGGCCAGCTTGTCGGGGATGAACAGTGGTAGCGCAAACGGGGGAACAATAGCTCCGAACACTCTGAAATAAGAAAACTTCATTTCTACGTACCAGTCCGTGATACCACTTAGATTTGCAGCGATGTTATCCGAGATGCGAGGTGGCGAACGCCCAAAAATGGCGATGTGCAGGGGCACCATCACCCAGTTGAAAATCTCATAAATAAATTCATTTTCTTTATTTTTCCACAATTTGTCATGGTACTCATGCACCGTTTTTTCTTGGGTTGGACTCCAAGCCCAATTCATCAAAGGGAAAGGTGTCATGGAGCATATCGCGTCCATGATATACGCAGACATGAAGAATGAGGATGGTTTCTCAGCTGCCTTTTTCTCCCGATACTCTGTGACCCGGTTGAACAAGTTGTCCGAGAGTATCTTCGCCCAATTAAATGAGCAACCTTCTGCTACCCGAAATATGAGAGGTACCCACGCAATGTAGAAATGTGTTGTATCCTCCTTTCTGAAAAGTCGACATGTCATCATTGCCACATACATATACTGTGGATCCAGCGAAGCAATTGAATACATGCCCTTGTCATTCGCTCTGAATGTCGCGGAGCGCGAAACCCAATCTTTTATCAAACTAGGCATGGTTTTGTCATACTCTTTGCACTCCTTCTTTTTGAATTCCTCCAGGAATTCAGCGTCATATGTATATTCAGAAGTTGCTGGGAGATTATACATAGATTGGATATGCCCTGGTCTGAAAGTCCCGACCGTGGTCCGTTGGTCATTTATGATAGTCCTGGTGGGCAGGTCTATATGATCCAATGCCCATCGGATCATGTCATAGTATGGGAGCAACCGTGGTCTGGTTGCAACTCGGTGCATACCAGACTGAACAATTGTCTTGTATTTAGTGTTCAGGTCATCCTTTTCGTTATTATCGTCATCGGAGTCTGAATAGCTTACCAACTCAGATTGCAGAATGTCTGATACAAACGACCAGTTAGGTACTGAGCCGCTAGTCCGAGGTGAAGTATCTGAGACGTTGTCTGAACCGTGCGCTGCAACCTCGACATTCGCTTTCGCTGCTCTCCTTGGAGCCATGTCTGAAACTTGTGTTTTCGCTCTTCTGTTATAGACCTGTGTATACATGCAGAAATTAGTTCACTCGAAGAAAGGTGAACTCTGTGCACTATATGAGAAATGTTTACAATAGAATGAAACTCTCGTATATATTTGAAATAAGTCTATCAAATCGCAAATAGAAACAAATTTATTTCATAAATCCGATCTTATTTATTCGTGGATTTACCCTAATTATTCATTAATGTCATCAATGTTCGGCAGCTTGACAGGCAGTCGGGTTATGGAGAGCAAGTAGCTACCTCGTGAAGTGTGCAAACCTCGATGTGCGGGACGTATCTCGTTTTAATTCAAAATTTCAAATCTTAGCGACTTAAATAATTTTCTCGCTTTTCACTGTATCGTGAATTTCCAATTCACAATTTCACCCTTCAACTCGCGAGACTGCGAGTGCCGATTTTACCTTAATTAACAGCAACCGTGATTTGGTGCATTCTTGATTATATAATTAATTTATTTGACATATCGCGACTCGAAACTTTAAAGACAGATTTTTGGGAGAATGATCTGCCGAGTCACGATATCACGATGTGGCGATAATTAAGGCTTGAATTATGAGAAGGAAACCTTAGATTAGGAGACTAAATAATCTCGCTATGATCATGTTGCAACTTCGTGAATCAGGGTTTTGGACACCTTAACTTTATGAAAGAAAGTGCTGAGTGGCGAAGTACCGAGAACCAAATTTAACCATGGTTAGTTTTTACCTTTAATCCTTGACCAAGGTTATCACAAAAGATATCGTGTTCTCGGCTCTCGGGGCTGTAAAAGTAAAAACTTAGGTTCGACGAATGCCAAGGCGTGAACCCCCGACAACGCATACTCATGAGTTAAAAATTTTACCCTAGTTAATGTCTGGGGCGAAAATTAAAAACGAGTTCACAGCTTCGCGACTCGGGACTTGTGAATTCAAAGATTAAAATATCCGACTTGCGAGACCCTGAAATAAAACAAAAGAGCAAACATACCTGCGAGAATGGATATGTTTTGAAAGTAGGAAAAGCATTTCTGTCCAGGCGACAAGATTTCAAAGTTTTAAGATCTCGGAAGGAAAAAAGGAAGTCAAGTTAAATTCCAAGTTTCAGAAATTGGAAAATTTTGGAAGGTAAAAAACAAGGGCGGCTCCAACAGGGGGTAATACTTTTGGGCATTGGGTTCATGACATACAAGGGATCGTAGTGTCTCATTCATGGATGCCATTGTAGAGGGTGTGTTGCACCTTCATTTTCAATGCATCCTTTTTCCAAACCCATTTAATGCCATTAATTAACTAAGGTCCAGAAAAAATGGGTACTCCCTATGGGGTAACATATATGTTGGGGGGGAGTACCTCAGTTTCACTTGAAGGGAGAGGTACAAATAGTGCCATGGGGGTAAATTCTAGCTTGTAACACACTTGTGTAGATCCCTCAACAAGTGAGCCATATATATATATATACATGTTTGCTTTTGCAAGGATTTGAATTTTTAGGAGAAACATTTCATTGTTCTCAAGACATCTTTTGGGCGAGCATCTGGATGATAATAATTTGTCTTTTATCTTTTTTCAGCTACATTCCCTATAGGCCTTCATCCTCTTCCTCCCATGAAATGAGGGACAATTCCTTCTTGGGTCAGTACACCCGAAAATCCCAAAATATAAGGAGGTGAGGGAATGAAGTGTGGAAAGTGGTAAGCATGATCGGGAATGGCACGATGACTTGTCAAGGGCACCTCCCAGTAGAAAACCCATCCATAAGGGTGACCACTTACTAGGGCGTGATGTCAACCACCAAGGTGAAACAAGGAAAAGAGCATAACTTCCAAGCAAATGTTACATAATCAAAAGAAGCTTTAAATGCAACACACTCAAATGTCTCAAATATTGAAATGACACTCACTATAATACTTGGCTTGTACCTCATGGAGAAAGACCTAATGTCTTATGGAAGCAAGATGATGTTGTGGATACCATCATGATGAATTTGAGATCTGTGGTGGTCGGGTGGGCCTCTGTCTGTGAAAGTGGACATTGTCAGCCATATGTCTCTCGATACTCCATGTTTGCAACCTGAGGGACTCGAGACATCATCTCCTTAGTTATCCCTAGGAATTGGGGATAACACCTCCCATGGATTACTACCATGGAGCTACTAGGCCCTCAAGATTATAAGTTCTCTAATACTAATTGAAAGAATTGAAATCAAATATAAAACTAATATTTGAACTCACACATGAAAATTAAGCATGAGAAATGGTGTAAAATTCAATATTATCCAATCAAGATTATTTGCATCATTGGTACAGATGCGCATACGCACGCATATTACATTGGTTTTAACCACCTAGGCATAAACCTTAACCCTAATGATGACACCTTGTCATGTAATAGTGTAATTGATACTCCTAACACACATTACACACACTTAGCATAAATACTCTATATTATGTTTTATAATATAAAGGTAGTCAATACCTATTGATGGAAAAAATGAAAGGCTAACATATTTTCCCTATAGATGTCTTTGTTTATTAATTGGGTTGGTTGTCATTGATGTCAACCCTTGAAGCAGGTCCAGTAGCAAATTCTGGTAGCCCCAATAGTATGGTTAAGGGATTTAAGTTTGTTTGATGTATAATGGTATGAAGGTTAGTATATTTGTAGGTAAAACTATTCTATATGGATAGTACATGTCATGCCATTTCCGGTGATATGTGGAATGCCACATAACTCCTCACGGTTAGAGATTTATGGCCTTGTGAAGTTGGATAACCCTCATGAGTTATCTAGAAGGTCAAAGAAGTCAAATTATTCTAGAAGCTCCTAGAAGAATTTGACTAGTCAAGTTAGTGAAACTAGGAGTTAATCATGGGTTAAGTTGTTGCAATAAGAAAATAATTAAAAATAAATTAGTTGCAACTAGAAGTGGAGAAATTACTATTTCTAGCAAAGTGGGTTAGAAGTGGACAAGTGGTTAGAAGTGGGTTATCCCTAAAAGAAGGAAATTGGGTTAAGTTGGTTAGAAGGTAACCCCCTGAGGAAGCTACATGGAAGTATAAATAAGAGAGCAAGCCTCTCCTATTAGCACCTATTGAGAATATTGAATATCCATTATTGTGTAAATTTTATTACATGTACTCATTGATACATCTGAAGTTATGCAAGTCTGAGATAGCATGAAAGGTTGACGATGAAAGTTTCAGAATTACAGAAAATACTGAAAAAAAAAAAAAAAGCTTTTGAGGTGTACATGGATTGCAATGAAGAAGGGCACATACGTACGCAAGTTGACAGTATAATAGGGAATGTACATGAGGGTAAAGCCATACAAACTTGAGAAGATGAAGATGTCGGGTCTCTAGAGTCTGAAAGCAAGATCCCAGGAAGGTCTACAGTGATTAGGTACATCAAATCTATCTATCGGTTCAAAAGGTATGGGTTATTTCTATGAGTAGTTGGATTTTGTTGTCTACATGAGAAATGGTTATGATGGTACAGGTTGAGGTACAGGTTGGTGCATGGTTGATGCACTTGTTTAGGGTACAATTTGATTACAGGTTGTTTGGTAGAGGTTAATTGGTACAGGTTGATAGTGTGACAGTGGTTCCATCATTCTACTTATATTTTAGGGTAGTTGGATGGGGCAAGGATAGGTGGTTGTAGCCACCTTTGGGTTGTAGCCGAAGAACATAGGGGGTTGTAGCCAGATAATTGGGGATTTGGAGCTTCCCTTAGATTGTAGCCTGAGAAACTAGGGGGTTGGAGCCTCCTTCTATTTGTAGTTTGAAAACAAAGGAAGTTGGTGCTTCCAATGAATGTAATTCTTAAAGACATATAAGAAAAACATTATGTGGTTTTCTCCCGCATTGGGTTTCCACGTAAAAATACTAGTGTATTGTGCATGTGTGTGATTGTTCATTGTTTATGGTTTATTTACTCTTCTCTTGTTGGATGATAATGATACATTGATCATAAAGATAAATAACACTTACATACTGTGGTTAAAAGGAATAAAAAATTATATTACTGATTCACCCCCCCTCTGAGTAATCCAACAGTCTTTTCTTATCCAAAGTTGTTCATGTCCCAAAGGTACTCTTGAATTTTATTCATTTAGACCTAGTGCCTCTTAGATATTTTCCCTACATATGTCTTTTCTTCTTAAAGTTGATTATGCTAATATCTTTGTGTTTTTTACTTAAGAGTCATTTTAGATAAACTTGGGCTCATGTCTTTTCTTAACCAGAGTTACTCCTACCCTTTAGGTACTCTTGAATTTTATTCATTTGGATATAGTGCCTCCTAGATATTTTCCATACATATGTCTTTTCCTCTTTAAAGTTTATTATGCTAATATCTTTGTGTTTTTTATTTAATATTTTTTTTAGATAAACTGTGGCTCTTTAATATTATTGATGGATGACGAGTTAAAATGAGATTTTTTACTAGCTTGGAATAGGCCATGCAACTAGTCATTATATTTATTTTTTATGTTACTGAGTCTTTAAACTATTTATCGAGTCTTTAAACTATTTATCTTGAAATTGTACAAATTGATTTTATGCAAGAATCTACTTAATATTTTAAAATGATCAATTATTAAATAGGTTAATTAAAATGGATTTTTCATAACTAGTTCAAATTATGTTGTACAAATAATTGTCATAAAATCTTAGATGCCACTTAGACTTTAACATTATATATTTATCTTAAAACTACTTTGTATTCATTCTCTTGATTTGTCCAACATCTTCAAGGACCACAATAGAAAAAATACCTTAATTAGCGTAAACATAAATACCAAAATGTCTTTATGCATGTACCAAAGGTTAAATCCATTCTTGTTATACATTAAGCATAAATATTAATTTATTAACAAAATACCTTTAATTACCTATTAACCATTGAGGCTCATATAATGTGTGTCTAGGTTCACATTTCAATAATTACATGTACATTGCAAGGGTGGCAGGTGTTGGGGGGAGTCTTCATGATCCTGGAGGAATTCAACTAGCTTCCTGCTTGGGGATTGGGGAACGTCACAAACAACATTGTTGAGGCTTATGCCTTATGGAAAGGAATCATGATTTCACGAGATATGAGAATTAATAAAATAACAATCCTTGGTGACTCCATGATGGTGGTTCTGACTCTCATTAAAAGATCCACCTCGGGAAATAATGTCTTCCAAAGCATCATATCCCACTCTATTTCTCTCCTTGGAGATTTTGAAGTAGCCAAATTCTATCACATTAAGCGTGATTTTAATGTGGTTGTTGATTATTGGGTCAAGCTCGGATCAAGGCTAAATGAGGGAAAATCCATTTGAAATGGGATCGAGAGGGTTATCCCCATTCCTTAATTCATTTGTTTTGGCATTAATGGATGAAGAAAAGTGGAATATTGATGGGTTGGGAGTTTGTGCTCTCAAAAAACTTCCACATATGGTTGAAAAGGGATTTGATGGACGCATTCATGAAAAAATGTGTGAAGGAAGCTTCATTTGTGAGAGGATCCCGGTGAGGAACTTTGTTTTTTCTTCTGGAGGTGTGGTGCGGAGGTTCTTTGCTAGTGTTTGGAGGTGTATCATGGTGTTTTTAGCCAAGCGTTGTTGGTGTTGGGTGTTTGTGGGAATTGATCCTCTCTCAATGTTGGATTCGGATGGGCATTCGACCAGGTCCCCCCTGGTCCTCAGGTTTATTTCCTTTGTTGTCAATTTTGAAAGAGTTTGATTTAGTCATTTGGTATGAATGCTCTCTATTTATCTTTGCCTTTGTTCAATTTGGTTTCAGAACTTGGTGTGGATCTATTTGGTTTGAGAACCATGGTTGTCACCTTTTTCATATAGAGATGGATCTCGATTGAAGTGAGGTTAGAAGAATTTTGAGACAGCATCAAGATATTTCTCAGGAACACTGCTCGATGTTTCAACATATCTCGACTAAATTAGGTGATATGGAGCAGGCATTGCATTCATTTTGAATCTACTCCAGGTCCAATTCCAACGAATCAATGGTCTTGAAACCTCGTGTCATTATCTAAGGTCCTTGGTTCTTACTCAACATTCCCAATTGACTTCAAACTAGGCTTCAACAATGTCCCACATTGGAAAAAACTTAGATGGAGAACTTGGGGGTTGTGATTTAGCGCCAATGGATGTTGAAGGAGACTCATCACCGCCTAGTAGAGAGCAGGAGGTCCAAGATAATGAATCTAAGCACCATTAAATATTCTTTGAATTAGTTTTGTTGCTCGATTAGTATGTTAAAGAACTATCTTGTCAATTTGTTTGGAAATATTATAAGGAGATGTTTGAAATCAATCTTTTGTTAATAACAAAAATATCTACAAAATCAATGTCAAACTTTATACTTAATTTTAACTTTTTATTATTTGTTGCAACATAATTTTCTTATACTAATACAATTTAGTTTCAGTTAAAAAAAAAAAAATTACATTTACATTATCTAAAACAATACACATATCAACATTTTATTATTATAGTATAAACATGTCACATAAAAGTAACCATAATTTATTATTCACAATCCCAAATGGTCATGCACATCTCCATAATCTAATTAACGTTGGTGGAACATGGAATTTAACTGTATATATTGAGTGTTAAAAGGTGGAACATTATAGACATCAAAAGTGGAATCAACCAAAGAAAAAGGAGAACATCGTCGAAAAATGCATACCACAAGAGTATTTTTTTTAAAAGAAAAAGGCACATGGTATGAATAGAAAAATACATACCACAACAAAAGTGAAGTGAAGTCAAGGAGGTTTTTTTTTTTTTTTTAAGGCACGTAGTATGAATAATAAAAGTCATACTTGATTTTATACATGCAAGACTTAGGCACATAGTATGAATAATAAAAGTCATACTTGATTTTATACATGCAAGACTTTGTGGCATAAGTTCTTTGAATGTATAGGAAACGTTCAAATGAAAGTGACTAGAAAGCACATGATGAACCTAAGAAGGAAGAGAGTAAGTAGGGGCACACGATAAACCACATGAAAGTAAGATGCGATATTAACGATAACGATATGTTGTTGGGGCATAATAACATTGTTGAAGTAACGATATGCTTTAGAGGATGAGCATTGGTTGAGAAATAACATCTTTGAATTAAGTGTAAAGTAAAAGGTAATTGTTGTATAATGATTAATGGTAGTGGGTTACATTTGTACAAATAATTCAAATGTTGAATTTAGTGTGTCATATGTTTTCATAAAAGAATAGATTGTTTTGACATTTGATAGGGATTTTAGATAGGGTGTGAATTTATGTGGTATAATATTAGAAGATAATATTTAATAATTTAATGGGGTAGTGTTGAGATGAGATATTATATTTTGTTATATTAATGGATATTTGTTATTTGTGGTTGGGAAGGATATGGTAATATGATAGAAATAAGATATAAAATGAGAGAAAAGTTTGAGTTGTTACTTATGAAAGATGTAAAGTTGAAGAATGTGTGATTGTTGTTAGTGAAGTAGTTTTTGAACATGGTAAAGAAGTGAGGAAATTGTAGGATAGATACATATAAATAACACAAAGAAAAATTACAATATGTAATACGGACATTAGGAGGCCACCAAAGGTATTTCCTTTGGACCACATGACGAACCCTACACACTACAGTCTTGGGTTACAAGGGTTGGTGCACACTGTGGGGGATCATTGAGGTGGCCTACATTAAACTATCTATGTCTACATTAAGATCAAGGGGTGCTCTATACCTCTACAACATTTGGTGCTAAGAATACTTTGCACACTTAGTGATAGAGCTTATGTGCTTCAAGTTCTAGCTTTGTGTGGCACACCTTGACATCCTAGGCATGTCCACCTCAACATCCTACACACGTGCCTACAACCAAGAATATCAACCATTGTGCAAGGTCATCATGAAAGGCCAATTAGCATGCCAAGAAGACAAATCATCACCCCATCGAGTGATCCAAAATGGATATGCACAAGTGAATGGTTAGATAAGTAGGCAAATAATTAAGGTTAGATAATATATTAAAGACAATGCAAATGTAAAAGTAAATGAGACAAAAGAGAGAGAGAAAAATGCAAAAAAAAAAAAAAAAAGGAGAGAAAATACTAAGGAATGGAAAAAGAAAGGCGGGCTTATGTAAAAGTAAATGAGACAAAAGAGAGAGAGAAAAATAAAAAAAAAAAAAAAAATAGGAGAGAAAATACTAAGGAATGGAAAAAGAAAGGCGGGCTTGTTGGTCTTCCCATTACCCCAACTCTCCCTACGTATTATTGTACTTTCACTTTCAAAGAGTCTTTTGGCCAAGGAGGGGAATATGTACATGGAGCCAAGAACTGCATTGTAACCAGAAATTACCGAAATGAAAGTTGAGCAACCATTCGAAGTTGGTTTTCCCATTTGGGTTTCCAGGGTAAAATCTAATTGTCAATTATGTGTGTGATGGATTTTCACTTACAATTGTATTCAATGGATTGTTGTGGTAAAATATGTGTGACGTTGATGTTAAATTATGTGTTGGATTCAATATGTGAGTTATTGGAAGCAATCCTTTGTATTTAATCGTGCTTGTGCTTTCTTGATGGTGTGAAAATCCATGCCCAATTATAGCTCTATCGAGTTCACTCAAAATTTCATTCTCCATTAGCAATGAACAAACTCCAACAACTAGTAAACTTCCATCATTAGATGCCCAACTAGTCTCAAAGATTGATGGTTTCCATTCTGAAGTTGTTGCAATTAGTTATGAGGCTTCTAAATTGGATGAGAGAAGTTTTTTTTGGTATGTTGGGTGATTTTAGATGTTGGGCATTTTTCCTCTTACCCATAGGAGCCATATGCATCTCTTTGAGTATTGGAGTGAGTGCTAAGTGAATTCTTCTTACCTTGTGCCATTCTCTCACCAATTGACAAGTCGTATGGGCCATATGGGCCATTTGCTAGAGTGGCTCTACATCTCACATTTTAGTTTCATTGTTGGCATAGTGATTACATATATTGGCATCCCCACACCCCTATCTAGCAATGATTTTGATGGTTGGCGTAATCAATCAATTATCTATAGCTTGTTTATTGTTGGATTGAATGATAGAATTAGGATTTACTTGAATAAGGTCATATGTTGGGCATTCAGTCTCATGAAGAGTAGACTCTCTTTTCATTATGCATGGATCATATAATATAGCATTCCTTGTAATCTGTGATAGCCTTGCATTAACTATTCTCTTCAACGTTCTCATTCTATTTTAATCTAATGGGATTTTGAACCATATTGACCCCACATTGCCCAATCTAAATTGATTTCTTGATGTTGGTGATAGAATCCATCACTACATATTGATAGCTATAATACCCCAACATTACTAATAATTTGTTGATTCACTTGTTAAGGGGTGTCCATAGACTCATTTATTTAGTTTCCCATGCAACTGCATGTTGCAGACAATGTGTATTGTAGCAATGCAATCTGCAACCATATATTGGTTATCTTGCAGGTTGATTATTTCAATAGAGTGTTGATATAGTTTTCATATACAAATTGCTTACTAAGAATATAAGTGTTGAGGATACTTTGAACACCCAATCAAATATGTAATTGTTGAGCTAGTGCATTTTTCCATCAGGCTTGAATACATATAGGAAATTTAGCGGCATTGACCAAGTTGTAGATTTTTATTAGTTGACATCACCTATAGACATTAGTTGTAGCCATTCGCGTACATAGGATTATCTTGGCATTTCAAAGCCAACAAATAGAACCATCTTCTCATACCTCAAGGGTTACATTGGACAACAATGAGCAATTGGTTGACATATTGCAGCCTTGCATGCCTATAAAAAAACACAGAGCATAGAACTTTGCACTCAGATTGCATTGACTATAGAGAACTAATTATCTTATCTCCACAAATATTTTTGTTGGTGAAATGGACAGGCACAGTGGATTGGGTCTTATTGGGCATTCATTTGAACATGCACATACCAATAAAAGTTTTTGGAGCTAGCCTAAATTGAGAATTGAGGCCTTATAGTCATTTCGAGATTAAAGATCTTCTACAAGATAGGGAAACATAGATCATAAGTTAATTTATGCATAATATCCATGTTGGTGAAGCAAGTGGGCTATAAGTCTGTCGTTTATAAATCATCAAGAGTTATGGAACCAATAAGTCTCAAGTAATAGAACATGCATTCTTATAATTGAAATGAAATACTGCAAAGGCTTCTTCACTTCATTAGTTAAAAGCATTGATAAGGAGATGGCAGGTTAACTTATTTCCCATCTCTTTAGAAACCTTTAACTATTGAAGTCAATCTTCCATATTCTTAGAAATGCTTAGTTAACAAAGGACAATATGGTTCATTCTCCACAAGGAAAAATCTCCATGTTTTCATGTGCATGATAACAATGGGTTCAAGTCAGTCCCTAGAACGAAGTATTCACCCTCAACGTGAGGCCCAACCTTACTGTAACAAAGTATTCACCCATGATGCTAGGGCTAGCTTTACTCTAACAAATTATTTATCCCCAATGAATTATGCTTAGCAGCTTCTATAAACCTAACAGTTTCTTATCACTAATAACTTAAGCATTTCTTTACATTTTATCATATGTACCCATTAAGCGATATGCATTGATCCTATGTATACTATATATAATACAAATCAAGCACATAGAAGGACATACAATAAGTTTAGCCATTCTCTCTTTCTTTCATAGAATATTATACAAAACATTTATAGAATAATGCAAACACTATTTTTCACATAAAAATGTTAAACATTTTACGTTTTCAACTTTTTGGGGTTTGTCATCAATGGTATCCAACAAAGCAATCATTGCAATTTTGAATTAATGAAATTGTTATTTTTAATGCAAAAATGGATTCAACACCCCCAAATACCCCTATTATAATTGAAATGTGTAATATTAACCTTTGATATTTCCAATTCGATCAATCCAAAATTATTTTTACCATTTCAAAATCAAAATATTAATTTCCTATCTCATTATAAAATATTGAATAATATAAAAATCAATTCATAACACATGTAAACTACTACAAATTTTGTATATATCTTATATCTTTATTTATATATATATATATATATATATATATATATATATAT
>CBVK0105413939.1:0-10295 GCA_900067695.1 Picea abies | reverse complement strand
TTTACATCAAACAATATTGGGTCCATTACCCAAACCTTTTTGTTGTGGGGATTTCTTCAAGGGTTGACATCAGTGACAACCAACCTTAATCAACACCCTTTACACAAATAATATTAAATAATTCATTTAAATTTCACTTTTTCACATTAGAAACCCTAAAAACAAGATGACTTCTCCCTTTTAGGGATACATTTTGGCATATTTGACAAATATTTGAGGTTGGGGTTCGAGCGTTTGGCCTCCAAAGTCATTCTCCTCATGCGTTATGCCCCCTCCTTACTTCCTATGATAAAATAATGCCAAGTTTCAATGAGAAAATCCATCACCACCAAACCCTAGCCCCTCTATGACATCAAGCCTCAATAATGTGACATTTTTCCTCCTTCAAGCAAAACATTTGTGTGGTAGGGGTTAGGTTAGATCCTCCATGATGCCATGTTAGCCTCCAAAGGCATGTCTCTGTGATCCGGTGTGTGGGCCCTAGGCATCCAACCTATGGGATTTTTTCCCCATGGAATCCCAAGCTAGGCTTGTTCTCCCAAAATTACCCACCAAGCAAGGTCCTGTAAAACAAAAGGGTACACCCTCCAAAGATATCAAGTCAAAGATATCATGACAAGCGTAAACCACATATGCATCAAAAACACCTCATCAAATTAAACAAATTCTCTAAAACCCTATACAATTGACCAAGTTTGTTTATGGGAGGGGTGTCATAAAAGTCCTATTGGGTAGACCAAAACCCTCAAGTAGGGGATGCTCCCAAGGGTACCCCTTGAAGGTTATATAGTGTATGATGAGGTGGATAGGGGTTTATAATTCATAGGTCAATGATTTTCATTGCATACAAGGGCTCATATTGTCTCATTTATGGGTGCCTTTGTAGGGGGTGTGTGGCACCTTATTCCTTAATGCATCCTTTTTCCAAGACCATGTATTTCCATTTATTAATTAATCAATGATCTAAACACGTGTGAACTCCCAATAGTGAATTGATTATCTTGGGGGGCAGTAACACAATGTCACTTGAACAAAGAGGTCCAAAAAGTGCCATAGGGTTAACCATATAAAGCATTGTAATGCACTTGTGTTAGTATTATATTCAAGCGGGATATTATTATGTGTTTGATGCTATGCAAGTATTCAATTATTTTAAGAGAAGTAGTTCATTATTATCAAGACTTGACTAGGAAAGAATCTAGAAGGTTTATTTTAGGCTCTTATCTTTTTCCAACAACCATCCCCCTAGGCCTTCAGCTCCTTCTTCCCATGAAATGAGGTACATGCCTTTGTTGGGTCACTAAATTCAAAGGGCCTAGAAGAGGGCAATATGATGGGAATGTAATGAGCTGAAAGTGGTAAGTATGGTTGGGAATGGTACAAAAACCCCTTAAGGGAACCCCACTCACAAACCTTCCCCAAAGGTTGTCCACTTACTAGGAAGTCTATGACACTCACCAAGGTGAAATAGGGTCAAAATCATAATGTCCAAGCAAGCATTCTATAATCAAAAGAAGCTTAAATACAACATGTTTAGATGCCTCAAATATTAGGGTGATTACCAACCATAATACCTTACTTGTATCTCATGGAGAAATACCCATGTGTCATCCACCTAGATGGTATGGTGGATGTGCTAAAAATCGATCAGAATGTGGTGATAGAGTGGGCTTACGTATGTGAAAATGGACATTCCTAGTCATGTGGTCTCTCGACACGCCATATCTGCAACTTGAAGGCCTCGAGACATCATCCCCTTAGTTATCCCACAAAATGGGGATAACATGTTGTTATGATATATTCAATTCAAATTATTTTACAAAGGAATCTATATATGTTAGTCCATCATACTTCGGGGGATCACGTACCTCAACTCCAATCCAATGCAATGTGCAGGTAATATGAGCACATCTCCTTGTAGATACTTCATGTAACCTTTGTTTCCAATGTTCCAGAGCTTCTTCTAAATTTGACGTGCAAGAAATGATACTTCACCAACTGAGTACACCCTCAGTGGTAGGATTAAAATAGTCATCCATCCATGTGGTCACATTGTAAAGGTTATTGATTTATTTTCCCCTTATTGGTTCCACATATCATCTTCCTTCTATGGGATCCAATGGCGTAATAACTCTCAATTCTCCTACTTCAAAGATCATTTGTCTCTTTTTTCAGATCAATAATGGTATGATTATCAAAATCCCAATTGAGTCCAAGTAATGTTGGATAAGGTTTAATATCATATCAAAATCCCAATTGAGTCCAAGTAATGTTGGATAAGGTTTAATATCATACACTATCATGATTACTTCAAAATATGCTATGTTGTGCACTCCATTAATATTAACATTGACCCCTATTAGTTATCCAATCAAAAATCTTGTGTTGATTGGATAGCCTCAGCTGAATAGATGAACAAATCAAACTTGGTTTTCCCATAATATCCCATGTCTGCTTCAGAAGGATGTTCACATCAAATCCTAGATCCAAGATGATATTATCCATATCATAGTCTCTTATATGTGCATTAAGTCGAAATTCCCTATTTTTCGTTTTCTTATGTTGTACCTGGTTAACTGTTCGTTGTGCAACATTTTTTTAATTATATTATGTGCATTGGTTTATCATCCTACACAACATGTTTAATATAGTTTCATCCTTTATTATTTTTGAACAACTCTTTAAGAAACTCTTCAGAGTACTTGCCTTCTCAACTAGCCTTTATGTAATTGAGTGGCCATAGGTTGGAGGCATGCCATACATAGGTGGCACAATTGATTCTCCTCATTTTGTTTCTAGTAGCTCCTTCCTTTCTTGTTTATATGTGTCTCTGAAGCATGTTACCTTTTTTGCCTCAGGAAATGTGTCACCTTTTTTTCCTCGTTTTTCATATCTCCTCGATTTTTGTGTCCATTGTTGGGAGGTTTTTCGGAACATGGTTTTTCGCCGACGGTTTTCTATTTCTGGTTAAGGAATCAGGTTTGTTGACCAATCCAGGTCATTGGATTAGGGTTTTGGATGTCGCGGGTGTTATAACCCTATATTTCATAGTATCACCTGCTGATTATAATTTCTTCCTCTAGTCATATTTTACTATAAATGATATTTTATTCTGCAAATGATTTACAAAAAGAAAAACAAAAAACAAAAACAAAAACAAAAAGGAAAAAAAAAACAAAAAGAAAAGAAAAGGAAAAGGAAAAAGGAAAATGATAAAATAGAAAAAATGAAAAGAGGGTATTAAATTAATAAAAGACAAAAAAAAAAGAGAAAATATAAAACCCCATGAAAAAATAAATATGGTTTTACTCATACTGTATAATCATGATCAAACCTTTTAAATTTGTGTTGATAGGTTGGTAAATAAATTTGTTCAAACAGTTTAATCTTGTCCAAATTAGCTAGGTTAGAGTAATAATTAATCCAACAGTCTAAGCTGGATTAATGTGTTAGTTTATTAGCTTAGGAGTTAGGATTAGTAATGTTTATTTCAATAAAAGTTGAAAAGGGATCATTAAAATACCCTTTGTTTGAGAAAATTTGGTTATTTTTCTTTAGGAAATATGACCTTGGTGAAAAAATGGGAAAGGGTAAGCTTAGCGCTACCCATTGTATGATTTTATCCTAAGTTTTCTGGGGGGGTTCTAAAAAAGAGGTTTCCCCCACGCTGGCCCCACCTAACGTGTCACCCTCTTAGAATTTCAGACTCCCCCACTCAAATCCACTTACCACCTAACCCCCCCTCTGGAATCGTTTCAAGCCACCTACCCAATACCGTCCACCTCACTCTGCCACTGTACCCCACTATCACTTGTCACACATCACAACCCACATACCCGTTAACCAATCAATTCTCTCCCCATGACCATTAATCGCCCTGTTACCACCCCACGCCATAACAAACACCTCTGTTACATTGTAAAACCTGTCTCTTCACCCTATAACACTATTTTCATATCAATACACTGTGGACACCACACCAAAACTAACTTTCAAGACAACTACCACATCGGTTCACTGTTGACAAACACAAATTAACTCGAGTAATTTAAAGTCCTCCATTAATTCACCTAAAAAATTTGTTATTCATGTCCCCCAAAGCCAAATCTGTTGAGACGTCTGAGAATCCAATTCTTCACTCTCATGTTGACCCAGATCACGTTCCCTTGGAAGATAAAGACTACAATATCACAGAGCCGAAGTGTGAATTCAACTTCTTCGAATTACACTTCTGGCTAAAATATATATTCAAAATTACAGAGCCGAAGTGTGAATTCAACTTCTTCGAATTACACTTCTGGCTAAAATATATATTTCTAGATTAGAGCGATGAAATTGGAATCCGGGAGTCCAATTTGCCTCAGTACATGTTCCCTGAGACCTTCCACTTCCTTGAATTCTCTCTGAAATTCCAAGCCCATTATCTTCCCAGCCAAAGTGACATAGTTTCCTCTTCTAGTGAAACCATGTTCACCATTACCCCTGAATCCATTAATTAGATGCTAGAGATCCCAAAAATTGACTCTACAATCCCTTTTTATATCGAATCCTTGAATGACCTCTACCAGAAGCTCTCTTTCCCCGAAAGGGCTCATATTTTTGAGATATTTCTGCCAGAAGATGCTCAGTTACCCAAGAAAAATCCTCCCTATCCATCCTCCATTTTCTCTGCTAAGGCCAATCATATCATTTCTATTCTTTGTTATCTGTTAGGATACTTTTCAGATGAATGGATAGACGAACCTATCTTAGGTTTTCTGTCCATTTTTTTCACAGAAGAAAAAGCCACAGTTCAATTTGATTTCCAGTTTTTGGCTCATAACATACATGATCAGTTTTTCAGGTTTTCAATAGAAGGAATGTTCAGATATTACTTAGTGCTGGTGTATATATTCTTGTTTTTTCAGTCAGAAAAGTTTTCATGTGCTCTTCATAAATTGGATAAGGAAGGAAACCCACATTCAATGACTTCATGGACCTCACTAGTGAGGAAAAATTCAACTGAATTCAACTTCAACGATTTTATTGACCAATTTTATCGCCCAGTGTTTTGCATGCTGAGCAACAGAACAAAGCCAAGAATTAATGAAGAAGTTAAGAGAATCCTTCACCTCTCTGATCTATCCAAAATAGGATATTGGTATCTATAAAAAAACCACACTGAAATAAGAGTTTATGGATGTGAGGTACCACCATACAGATTTCCAAAATATCTCCATGTAAGGATATTTGCATTGGAATACATCAGGCAGATGGTGAACTCTGATGATATCCATTTTGTTTCAGTCAAGAAGAAACAACAAATCATAATCAAGACCCAAATTGGCTCTTTCATATGCAACAACAGAGCTGTAGGAGAAGAGACAGACAACCTCTTGAAACAGATGAGTGTCACATGGAATTATGAACCATTTGGTGTCAACACAGAGCTCAAGGTCAAATAAAGGAGCACTCCTTATGCTCACATACATAAGCCAGAGGTAGAAAAATATATGAACAAGACAGAATGGAAAGATAACACTTTGTTGGAAACAAAAGAACAACCTCTCCTTGCCACTGCTTCACACACCAACACACCTCAAATACAAACAGAAAAGAGAGAAAGGAAATAAGTTTCCCCTTTAGTCACCGAGGTGTCAGCTGAAGAATTCCAGGTCTACAGAAAAAGGACAAAACCAATCACACACCATACCTTCTCAAAGAAGGAGAAATACAGTCCACCATAGTCATGGAGGGACCACATTCCTCAACATTTCCAGACAGTCAGTTTATAGTGTCCAAATATTCATCTAAAAAACAAACAGACACTACTTTGTCAGTTGAATCATCCCATGAACAAACATAGTCAAATATATTTGAAAAGTACAAATAGATCAAATAGAGTAACAAACTCCTAAACAACAACACATATTCTCAGTTATGGAAGCATACCTCCACTGCTCAATATAGACTATTGTCATCATTTGACACAAAGAAAGGAATAATACAAATGGCATTCTTGCAAGCACAAGTTCCTCATCCAAAGGAAATTGTTGATTATAAGAAGAATTCTTTTGAGTTTGATGTGAAGGAGGTCCATCCAGTGGACCAAATGGACATGCAGATGCAAACAGGGGAGATGATATTCTCTACCTTAACAAACATCTCATTGACTGCTTCAAAATTGCAGGTGTCTCTGAATAACATCCAGTCCCAATTGAAGCTGGATAAAATCTCCTCTTTGTCCAAGGACAATAAGATCAAATCACTAGAAGAGTTGGTGCTAAAGATTGGGTATAACCCATCAAATGTCAAGGCAGTTGAGGAATTATTGAATAAGAAGGATGTTGATATAGAATCCTTGAGAAAACAACTGAATCTTCCATCTACTGAAGATTCACAAGAAAAAGAGGTGGATAAAACTGAAGGCCACAAAGAGTAAATGTTGAAGCTTATCATGGAACATAATGCACAAATAAGAGAGATGGAGGCAGAAATGGAAAAATTGATAAAGGAGAAAGAACAAAGTGCACATATGGCTATTATTCCATTGGGGGAATTCCCTCTGACAAGAGTTATAACAACAGAAGCAGCTACATCAGTAGAGATTCCATCGGCCATCCCAACACAAGTTCCAGATGCATCTGAGAAACTTGTGAAGTCTATGGAAGACATGTCCCTTCAAGGGGGGGAGATCAGAAAACTGCAAGAAGAATTAAAAACCTCAATACCTGAAGTCTATGTTCCAGAACAGTTATCATGCAGAAATGCATAAGTCTTAAAGGCTTAATCAACAACTACAATATCTACAGAAAGAGACTGTCATGGCAAAGACCTTATCCAAGGCTAAGGAAAATATCTGGGTGGATATCAACAAGTCTATGGGATAAATATGTCCATTCATACAGATCATATTTGAACAACATGAATTGGTATAGAAGGTTGGACAAGCAATTGGTAAAATAAGAGAAGAGTTAGGTGAAATACCTACAGGGGCCACAGAACTCATCAGATTCCTAAACTTCAAGAACAAGCAGGATTTAGAAGAAATGGAGATTGAAGACATGATAGAGACCATCCTTGAGATCAAGAAGGTCCTGACCAAGAAAGGATTGATGTCGTAGCTAGAGGAGAAGGCTCAGGTGATAGACATTGGAGTTCAAATATTTTTCAGTAAGATTGAAGTACTACATAAGAAAGGTCTTCCTAGACTATTAGTACTCAATGACAAGCTAATCACTCTCTCAGATTACAAGCATAAGATCAGTACAATGGCAAAGGAAAGTTCCAAGTTTGCAGGGATACATGGAAGCATTACTGGTAAAGATTTCCTAGAGACATTATAGTTGGACCTAAGTATTCAACATGAGATAAAACATATCTTCATCACCAAGCCTACTTTTGCCAAGTATACTGAAATGGATGAGATATACAAAAATTTACTTAAGGTTTCCATCCCAGGTAAAAAGAGATGGGAAGATATATGTTCTTTACTTGAGTAAGATAATTTTGAGGTTCGAGTCAGCATGGAGCAGTCAACCAATTCAAATATATCAGTCACCAACTACTTCCACAACATCATCACCAAGGATCTGAACAAATCAACAGAATTCCTATTATTTGTAATTTCAGATCTAATTAGTTAGATATTTTCTCCATAATATCCTAGTCATTTATGACGGGATCATATGTAAAAATTGTATAAATACTTCTTTCTTCGAAGTATTTAGGGTTGATTTTTGCATCCAGGAGCTATTGTGTAAACTTTACAAAGGATCGACCGGTAATAAAACAAGATTGTCAACAAGATTCTTGTGTCAGATTGTTGGTGATGTATCTCTTTCTTTGTTGAATGTTTCTTATTCTCTGTGGTCATTTATGTATTTCAAATTCTAATCATTAAAAGGAAATCAATAGAACATAATTTATCTTGTATACTTTGTCTCTGGTCTTTTAATGATCTATGTGTTTTCATGTGAAATTGAGTAAGGGAATTCTTAACTGCTCCTTTGCTTAGTGGACTCTCATATCTTTTATGTCTTATTCACCTCATTTAATCTCAATAGATCCAATATTTTTACTACCTTTCCCTATGAAGAAAATTTTATAAACGCTGAATTTGATCCTCATCTTTAATACAGACCCCATAGCCCAATGGAAAATTAATGCATTCTTTCAGCCAACTATTACAAACAAACAAACAAATTTGGACTTTCATAACTAGCCTGACATTTAAAACTTAAAAAAATCTAAATCTTACAAAGAGATCCCTCTCTTAAGCTGGTAGGGATAGATCCCAGCTTCAAAAGTGGTTTTGATAGTTACCTCTGTCAATTTCTTCTACCCTTCAACAACCTCTGGGAATTACAGAGTGATAACATAGTGGCGACCATACTGGGAACTGAACAAATTCTCCAACTTATGAATTGTATTCCCTAGATAAGAAAAATTTATTTCTGAACAATCAAAGATCTAAATTTCAAGAGATAAATTTTCAGAGGTTGTTAAATTTTGTAAATAATTAATTAGGTTGCTAAAGTTTAAGTACTAGCTCTAAAAAGAATTCGTACCAGATCTCACCTTGATCTAGAACCTGTAAAAATAGTAGATAATACAGAAAAATTAATTAGAAAAAGAAGTACATCATAAAGTCAAAGGAGTAGTGGTCCTCTTCCTAGGGCCACATCTCTTCCAGAGAAGTTTGTCACAATCCAAGAAATCCAGTTTGATCTACCTTTTGAGCATAGCCTTTTCAGAACCAAATTTGATAGCTTTGTGGATAAAACCATTTTAAATCAAGCTATCCTCCAACCTAGAACCCTTGAAAGACACTCCCCTAGAGTATATCTTGATCAACAAATCCTTCAAGACTTTGTGAAATTACAAGATCTGGCATCAGACCTTGATCAAGCTTTGCATAAATCCTACATTCAACAGTCTATTGAACTTTCTTCCCTTTCCATATCTGTATCTTTTATTAATCCTCAAGTAACTCATCCTATATCTTCCAGTCCTACCTCTTCCACATCTTCTATCACTTCTCCATCAATTATACAAGTTACCACACAACCCACTATAGAATTTCCTTCTATCCAACCTCCTTCACCAATCATGGTAGCAAGATATGCTCCCCTTGTTTTGGCTGCTCCCTTACACAATATGCCCCAAGATTATCATACTAGGATTCCTCAGTTTGATGGCACTGGAAGCCTGAATGCACAACATCATGTTGACAAAATGAATGACTTCTTTGATTTACAAGAAGTAGATGAGGCATATGTCCAAATGCAATTCTTTGCACAAAGTTTAACTGGTTATGTTAAGAAATGGTTCAAAGCCTTACCAACTGCTAGCATTATTGATATTGTTTCCTTTCACCAGTCTTTTCTCAATAGATTGGAAGTAAATAAAAATTCACTTCAAATTTTATCTGAATATGAAAGTATCAAAAGAAACCAAGGGGAAAGTGTATAGGCGTATTGCACTCACTTCAACAATATTTATAATGGAATTCCAAATAACATTAAACCTCCTTAAGGCTTGGTTTTGATTAAGTTCCATGGTGGTTTTGATGCTGAAATGTCATACCAATTGAGAGAAAGAAACCCTATAACTTTGGAAGACATGCAAAAATGTGTTGTGAGTGTTGAGGCAAATCTATTGACTAAGAGAGCTAGGCAAAGAACATAAAGGAGAGTAACTATCAAGGAAGAACCATCCACTTCCACTGCAGATGCTAAAATAGACTCCTTAGTCAGAACTATGGAAAGAATGATGGAAAGATTAGAAATCATTGACAAGAACCCACCTAGATAAAATCAACCTGGTCCTCAAATCAGAAATCCTAATTTCAGGAGAAATCCTCCCCAAATCAGACAAAGAGAATCTAGAGAAAAAAGATAACAAAGAGGCCTTGATCAACATATTAGGCCACCTTTTCAAGAAAACTATGTTGATGAGGAAGAAGAAACAATTGAGGGACTTGATGATGTTCACATTAATCTTATGGGAATCAATGACAATTATCAAAGATTTGTTTATTAATTTGGCACAAATCCCAGCCAAAAGCATGGTAATGGACATTTTTGTTGCATACATACCTCCAAAGTATGGCATGTTGTTGTCTCGATCATGGGGAGCCAAATTATAGGGCATCGTACAACTGGACATGTCTTATGCCACCATCCCATTATTTGGTTAGCAAAGAAGATTATATAGGGAGACATTGATGAAATACATGGTCAATAGTCAAGAGAAACCACATAACTACCCCTTATACTCTGTTCATTCTGATCTTGACTCTTTTATTTTATATA
>CBVK0105413870.1:0-10305 GCA_900067695.1 Picea abies | reverse complement strand
AATTCTTAACTGCTTCTTAGTTGAATGATCTTTCTCATCTTTTCTTCTGTCCATCATTTAAACTATTAAAGATCCAGTGAGTATATTATCTCTCCCTGTGGGAGTTTTCCTTTATGCTTATGGTTATTATCTCATGTTTGTTATAACACAGACCCCATATCCCAATGGAGGTGTAGTCTGTCTCAACCAATTCAAAAACACCCTTACAACAAAACCTACATGTTCCTTTACCTAGCCTAACATCTAAATTAAAAACAAAGCTAAATCAAATAGAGAGATCCCTCTCTAAAGATGGAAGGGCTAGATCCCATCTTTAAAAGCGGTTGGATAATGTTACCTTTGTGGATTCCTTCTTTGTCAACGTCTAGGAAATATACAGAGTGCTAACACTACTGACACATAAGCATCCTGTGTATGTACGTGGGTTGTCCAAAGGTAGAGCGTGTATGTATGCGTTCAAACCCACTACAGGTCATGCACACCTTTGTAACTTATCAAAAAGAAAACTAGCAGTCAAGCTGACTAGGTAGGGAGTACTGGTATGACAGACTAGAATCCATTAAAGACTCATAAACTTACAGAAAACTCAAAAAAGGTAATCAAACCAATTAAAACACCCAAAAATATCCCCTAAAAAACCTAGAGGCTTCCTTAGTATGGTCACCAATTATGTTATAGCAGGAAAACCCCCCTATGGAATACATTAGGGTTCAACATGTAGGCATAGATGACCATCTAAAGTCTTCTACTTTTTATAAATACCTCATCTATACCCCACATTCACGCATAAAATACAAAGTATAAGGATATGCTAACTCTACCTTAAACTCCACGTCTGGTGTCGATCCTTTTGAGTTTGGTTGTTTCTCGACTACAAGTCTCATCCCAAGGCCTACCAACATTCACGAAAAGAAAAAAAAGAAACCACGAACATGCATCTTATATATGAATTAGTGGGTTAGATGTCAAAATAAAATGTAAATCAAACATAAAGATTGAACACATCATATGGAAGGACATAAAAAGTACGTCTTTATATTAATCTCACAAAGTTACTTACAATGAGATCGACGAATGTTCCTCAAACCTAGTCCAGGATCCTCTTCACCAAGATAAAACTATGCTTCCACATATCTTTCTCCTCTTCATCTCTCTCTAGAGAATGTATTAGGCTTGTAATGGAGAAAAAAGACAAGAATAGGGAATTCTGGCTCAAAACTCACAATGTGGCTGCAAATTCTTGGGGCAAGGGAGGAAAGTGAAATGGGCAGAGTTTCACTTTTCTTATGCTTGTTGTTATAATAAGACCCCAAAACCTCCTTTTATATGACAAAAGGATGGTTATTCGGTTGGGTGATGGGCTACATGCGGTGGGACAGTTGGGAAACTACCCAATATCTCGTAATCTTAACGAATTCCTTGCAACTTTTTAATTTTTCCAAATTTTGTGGGAATATGAGGGCTATAATGGTGCAGCTAGCATATGTATGAGGGAAGTAGTGGTGCAGTTTGCGTACATACACAGGTAGTGGTGCTGCAGGGTGTGTACATCTTCAAAAATAGTGTTTTTAAGAAGAGTTTCTCAGTGATGGATTGGTAAAAATAACAAGTAAGATGGCCTAATGCTAGGTATGCATGTATGGTTAAATTTAGGGTTATAACAACTACAACTACCATATGGAGTGTGTTTTGAACCCTTATTGGGTGTAGACGCTTTTCCCTCATCTGGTTCCAGGTGGTTAATCAAAGCCTCATAAATCCTTTAGAAGGATGTCATCAAACCTACCACATCTCTCACAACAACATGTTTTGGGTCGTTATTTTTCTCATCTCCCTAGGGATTAGACCCTTCTATCATGGGTTCTATCGAAGGTGTCATACTTGTTCCTCCAACACCATGTCATTTACTTCCCCTGCCCCCTCTAACCATGATTACCTGCAAGAGAAATTTGAGATATTTATTAGCGATCTAATTCAATCCTTTAGTTTAACATAGTGGATGGCATAGTGGTCCAATGTTGCAGGGTTGAACCTCACTCTGATACCATATGTAACTTCCCCTCTTTTATGTCATATAATTACTTGTGGAACAATAAGATATATATATATATATTCTAACATCGACATAACATCATTTGAACCAGTGAAACATGATAGTGACGTACATCAAGATTACTCATTATGTTTCTTTCATTCCATTTCCCTACTAGATTTAGATACCACTTAATGCATGAAGGGTCTGCCACCTCACATATAATAACATATAAGCTACCCACCCAACCTATATTTCAAGTTCATGACCCCCAAGACACATAATCAACTCTCAAGTATAGGATTCATCTGATTAATCTTGACCATTTAAGGTCAAAACAATGGTGATTGTTATGAAGAACAAGGATGTATCTAATTCCCATGACTTTATCTATTCTAAAGTTCAACTATAAATATCATCATTCCTTACTACCAATTCTTCAAAATAACTGAGAGAATATGGTATCTTAGTCATCACCTCATAACACAATGTATGTTCTTACAATAACTCATCATCTTATTAAATTAAAGGTCAAGAAGAATTTCAATAGAGTCATGAGAGAAACTTAACAATAAAAATGAGAGTCCCTTAAATATATATTTCATGACAGTTTCAATATTACTTATGTTTACCTAAAATAAGTGCGACCACCCTACAATGCACAACCAAGAAGATAGATATCCAATATACATCGCAAGTTAAAACAGGAAAGGAACATGATAGAAAAAATATTAACACAAAGTAGTCACCATAAGATTTCTTTGCACCTTGTGAACCAAATTATACAATGAATAAAGGATTATGAAATCGAGTAGAAGTCTATTCTAAGAATGAGTTAATTTTTTTCTAAGAAGCCTGAAGCTTCTCTCCTAGTATCATAGTACAACACTTCCATATTCAACTCTAGAAGTATGTAGATAGGCTCCATGAAAGCCCAAAGTTTCATAAAAAACTTCTGAATGCACAAAGAACCTCTCAAGATGGGAAGAGGTCATAACTTTTGGAAGTACAAAGATCAGGAGAGATAATTCTAAGTTACACATGGGAGGCGCAAGCACACACTCAAAAATTAGATTCCAGAGCTCAAGAGATATGCGCTATTGAGCACTCGAGTTCAATTCAAAGGTAAATTTAAGGAGAAACAACACGTGGAGGGTTCAAGAGAGGAAACCAAGAGTTTTAAATCCATTGGAAGGAAATTAGTGCATGAGATATGATTATGATGAGCCTAAATACTTGTAACTTTTCTATCAGACAGGATATGTGCACCCGTTAAAACCTAAGAACTTCAAGATTCATTACTTCAGTGGATTATAGTTGTTGTATTAAGTGAGCCCCGAAGCTCAAATTCGTGTAATGAAACTACACCGTAAATTGGTGAGTGAGTACTAGCCATTGGATCCTTAAGGGTTCGGTTATTCAGATTGTTAGGTTCATAACTGTAAAGAGTGAAGAAAACCATGAAGCTCTGAAGTCTTAGAGTGAAGGATATTCATAGATCTGGTGATTGATTACAGACCATTAGATATACAAGCCGTCATATTTCATAGGTTCGGTAATCCAATGAAAAAATAGAGTCATGGTGTTAAGATTAAGAGACTCGCAGAGTCCTTAATTTTGGATTAAATCATTATCGTCGAATGCTAGGTCCATGTGTCCGTAGATCCAAGTACTCAAAGTTCTACCATTCAAGAGGTGATGGTTGAAGTTGGTTTGGGTGAAAAATCCAGAACTCCCGAAGCCCCAATTTAATCCTGACCATCATCGAAAGTTTAAAAAGGATCATTTGATCTATGGGTTCGACCATCACAAATTCGGAGCAAATGAAAGTTGCAACAACAAAACCTTCTGAAGCCTAGAGTCATAGAGTTCCTCATGGCTATATATCTAAGAAAGGTGTGAGAATTGATGATCTCCTTAGTTTATTTGGGATTTGGATCTCTGAATAAGTTAAAAGGTAACCATTTAATATCACAAAACCCCAAAGTTCTGAACTTTCGGAGTAAACATCATCCATAGATATAGAAATCAATCAAGTATTGTTAGATCTTTGAGCCTTGGTCCTTTGAAGGTTCAATAGTTTTGAACTCCGGAGGAAAATGTGATGCAAAAGAAAGAAAACTCGCAGAGTATATGTCAACCGTGGATCAAACATAAAATTCAGTTGTTATATTAGTTTACTAAAAGTTGATGGATAAAGGTGGGGTAGGCTTAATCTACAATTGTTGGTCATCTCAACTCATTACCGGATTTGATCGGTTAACACTTTGGGAAAAAAGGAGTGTATAATTTAAAGAACCTCCAAAGCACTAGAATCTCAGAGCTCCGAATGGCAACCTTTGGCCAGAAACGCATTTAGACCCCTAGTCACAGGCCTATCTTGTTAAGGAAAATGGGCTAACACCCAGGAATGAAGTAAAAAAAAAAAATCTGGAGACCTTCGCACAAACATTCCAAGATCCTGAAGTTTGAAATTAAGATACTATAGCACATATATTCCTCATTACTGATAAATTTGGTTAACCAAGAATGTAAATCAGATAACAAAATAAATTTGGGTTAAACAAAACCATCGGGAATCCACCATTCGCCATAATTGAAACTTATCATAAACTAAATAGGGAGTTTGATAAAATTTGGATGTAAATTACAATCTCACAAGGAGCTCATCATAATAATTGATTAGGAGATAAATGAAATTCAACAAAGGAATTCATTACAGTCGGATTTACAAAAAATCAACAAAATCTATCTTACCATGAATTGAAAGAAAATTTCCATAGAGATTTCCACTATACAAAATTCTCACTAAGAGTATAAATCAACAAAGTTTCCACAGAATGAATTAATTTAGGATTCAACAAGGTCACCAATAGACAGCTCATGAATACAAAAATTGTACTTGATTCAACAGTTTACTAGTGATAAGTACACCAACAATGTCCTTATATAATTTCAACTAAGCTCTCATCATACAACTTAAAAATGGCTAACCTTCGAGTTTTATAACGAAGATCATGCACCAATATAAAATAAGATATACTATGAAAATCAATCCACTTAAATTTGGATTTTTTGGGACATCCAAAATGCAGATAAATTTAAAGAATACAACCATTATAATTATTATCCATTGATAGAAGTGGCAGCATTTGGAATTTATACTTTCCAGTGAATCTACATTGGCTCTAATAATCTAACTTACAACTACACTAATACTATGATTAAAATTCAGAATATAAAATACCAGGACCAAGGAATGTTGTATACAGAAGAATCCTTTAAGTCTTTCCCTCCTTCCTTTCCTTCATTTTCTAATGACAGAGACTTCACCAATACCTCCTAGCCAATGCTAGGGGTACTCTTCTTCCCCCTTATCCCCCCGAGCCACAAAGTCCTAGCCAATGCTAGGGGTACTCTTCTTCCCCCTTATCCCCCCGAGCCACAAAGGGGCCACACATAGAAAAACCAACAATATAGCTCCAAGGTTCTCTCTCAGAAGGAAGAAATTCCACTCCTTTTACAAGCTTGGTATCCCAACTCTCACAAGTAAGAAACAGTCCATTTAAAATTTGGCAGCATAAGAATGCTCAGGAATCAGATCCTTTTTCCTTCTCCATAATTTGTTCTTATAGAATTTTCTTCATCGACACATGTCTTCATGCACATATAATTAACCTTTTAGTAAATTTTATTTTGGATTACTCACTCACACACTTGTCACAATATCCCCAAATTACACGAGTAATTACCAAATTGTATTTTACTTAAAAAGTTCAAAAAACCTCACACCTCAATGTGTTCCTCTTTTCACTCCTAGGTGTCCCTTTGTTCCCCAAGTTCTAATTTAAGGAGTGTTCCCTAACTAGATATTAGTTAGAGTTTAATTAGGAGTTTCCTTCTAGTTGGACTAGTGTAGTTTAAATCTAGCTTTTATTCTATATACAACCAACCTCTCAAGTTACTATGTATTTCTATTTAAATTTCCTTTTTATCAATTTCATGCACACATGTGCATTTTAAATTTCCTTTTTATCAATTTCATGCACACATGTGCATTTTATTAATTATTTGTATTTTACCACCCCTTTTCCTAGTATTTTAGTTATCCCCACTTTAATATTTTAGATAGTTCCCAAATCAAACTTAGAATTAGACCAAATCTTAGACTTAAGATTTGACTCTTGTTAGGCTTCTCAACTAATAATCTATCATTTAATTACTTAGTTAATCCAACAAGGTCTAAATAATTCAATGTTTTCTAGGCCATCAAGATTTATTGACTTCAAGTTTTAAATTACGTGACGTGCCCATCAAGATGCACCTTTGTGCTCCAAGGATGCCACTCTCCTTATACTTTTTTTGGAATTTTTCTTACTCTTGTTGTCAATACTCCACTCAATCGACCTTGTGAGAGACTAAGGCCTTCTAAGGAAAAATACTCTACCTTATTGTGTGCTCCTCAGAAATATTCGTGAGTGATTGTCTCAGTCTGTCCTCATGAGATCGTGGCCCTTCAAAATAGGTAATCGTTAACCTACAATTCAGACCATGGTGGGAGTGATAATAGTTTTTTATAGGGACATTGTCACACCTCTCCCTAAATATTTCATGTATGTGCATGTGGCCCCTCTACTCCTTATGTGAGTCAGATTAGCAAGCATCATCAGACCTACATCCACTGACAAAATGTTGTCAACAAAATTCCATTGATATAAATCTTTACTAAAATCAATCATACATCATATGTATGTGAAATTAAATACTCAATAAATACAATCTACTCCCTGACTCAATATCGGGTCCAAGGGAATCCATCGATGCCATCCTTATCTTTAATTTGTCATGTGTCCTGCACACTCAGGACGACTCGATAAAATTATATGTCACTATATATACATCAATATAATTAATAAGACATAACACCTCAACCTCATAATATATAACCCATAATCGGAATGAAATCACAAAGTACCATACCCTGATCACTTGTAACCAAGTGTCCTCAAAGATTAATTCAATAATAGTGTGCTCAACTAAAGCAGGATGTTACATTTGTGTGAATTTTTTTAGTTTGACTTATTTCTACAAAGATAAATAAGATTGAATCCCAATCCTTATATATGGGATGTCCATTTTCTTAATTTCCATCCTTTATAATGAATCAAATATGATGGAAAGAAGATTGAGACTTTTATGTACAAGTTGAATTAATTTCCATTTTAATTGTAAGAGATAAATAAGGAATCCTTTGAGTCATTGTGAAATATCATCAAAACATTTTATCTAATTCCATGAATATTAGAAGAATGAGACATCATCAAAGATGTTGAATGGAGTAATTTCTCCCTTACTTGACCAAGATGATAGTGGATAGGACTCGTAAATGCACTTAGTTGATATTGGTGAATTTGAATTTATTAGGTAGGCAAAGGATGGAGTTTTTAGAGAAATATATAGTTTCATGTAATTTAAGAATTTAGTTTTTCATATGAATGTGGAGAAGAGTTGAAAAACTCCATTGTTGTTGTGTGTGTATGCTTTCCCCTTCTTTAAATTGGAAATAGTATCAAAGAAGGACTATGAATCTTAAAAGATAGGAGAGAAATTTGAGTGTTATTGTAGAGAAATTTGCAGCTTGGTCAACCCACAACAACAAGAGGAACATTTAAGGCCATTCTAGAGAAAACAATTGAGGAAAGATGCTTCAAAAAATCACATTTTTGGATGTGATCGCCCCCTTCCAGTCTACACAGAATGACCAAGAGAAGGAGGTCGCCTGAGGTAAGGTGCAACCATGATAAATTTTTTGGCTATTTCTAAGGAAAGAAAAATTCAAGATTTACATTATAAAAGGGGATCCCACTATCAACAAGAGATTCATGGAATCTAGCAACAGTCTAGCATTATCAAGAGGAAATTTTTTAAAGGGTAATAATTATGATGTATGGTATATAAAACTGAAAAGAATTCTCTGGTGTGAAGAGTATTTGGAAGGAGTCCTTAATGGGTTCAACAAACCAGATCCGATGGATATACAAGAAATGAAAAATGCATAGTGAAGTAGTCTCAGAGAACTCTCTAAAATGACAAACAATCCATATGGCTCATCCAACAAGGGTTAGAGGAATATATTTTTCCCAAATTTGCAGCATCAGATCATGCCAAACTAGCATGGGATACTCTCGAAATCGCCTATCTTGGGAAGGTAAAAAATGCAAAGTTGTAGACACTCAAGAAGAGTTCTGAGACTCTTCAGATGGGGGATTCATATTATGTGGATCATTTCATGACCCATTTCATGAGCATCATCAATCATATTTTCATGCATGGAGAATACATTCAAGATAAAAAGGTCATTGAAAAGGTACTAAAAATCCTTCCTGATAATTTTAATATTGCCATGGTCTCCATAGAAGAGTTGAAACACATGTCAACATTGATATTTGAAGAAATCATAGGATCTTTGTTAACTTATGAGAAAAGTTTCAATTGAAATACTAAATTTTTGGAGAAAGCATTTCATTCTCAAGCCTCCATAAGCAAAGCTAGATTTCAAGGGAATAGTAGCAGTGGAAAACAAGATAGAGGACACTCTCAAATTAGAGAGAGGTCAACCTTAGAATACTCAGAACAGAGTGAACAATCAGAAAAACCACAAAGAAACTCTTAGAACCAAAGGAGGAGAGGCATAAATTTCAATCAACCAAGGTGGAATGAAAAATAAAGGATCTAGTGCTATTATTGCAAGAAATTTAGTCACTATGGAAGTGAGTGCAGAAAAAAGTAAGCATATTTGAATAGAGGCAGAGAAAATGTTACCAACACTAAAGAATGAACATCTGAGTCCCCTTCCATATTTGAATAGAGGCAGAGAAAGGGGACCAATGGCTCTTAGGCCACCATGTTCCAGATCCGACGGATGGCGCGATTTTGCGAATCAGGATTTCGCGATGCAATGACTCCAAAATCCCTTGCCACTCCAAACCTCGAAATCCAAAATAGAGAAATTCGAATGCGAGATTTCGGGATTTCACAAACCGAGAGTTCACGATGCGACGACCCCAAAATCCCTTGCTGCTCCAAACCCTGAACTTCGAAATAGAGAAATTCAACACCTTAGAGTGTTGGAAGACACTTGGCCTTAATCTCCTCACTTCTCTGCAAGATCCAACGATTCTCGCAACTTCAACACTTCTTCTACGAAGTGTCTCCATCGTCCATACGGTTCCTCCCCTAGGGATTTTCTAAGAACTTAAATCCATCACAACTTGGTGCGATTTTAGGGCTCTCAAGATTTCGACACTTCTCCATTGTTTGTTTTAGCTGCTCTCTTGCGCGACCTCCTAGAGCTTAAACTCTATGCACCTTCACCTAATCCAATGGTTTTTGGGTATTAACGATAGATCTGATGGTTCAGATCTATCTTCCTTGTGCACACTCCTCATGAGCTTTCTTGGCTTTTTGACTTAGAATATTTTCTAAGTCTCAAAGGTCTCGACCTTCGACTCTTCCTCTTGCGAGCCCAGTTCCTTTAGGTCCCATCTGTGTTATAGAAACATTGTCCCTTCTAAGCTTTGTCCTCCCAGAGATTTACTCTTGCACACACCTTGCATTCGAGGATCTTGAATAACTCACATTCAAGAAGTTTTCTTGAAAATAAAACTCCTTATGCCCACCTGGCGTTCTCTTGCTCCATGCACACCTTGCAGAGCCTACAGAGTATTCACCAAACCTGTGAGGGTCTTCTGTTCGACACTTCTCTTTTCTCAAAAATCGAAAGAGTTCCTTCTGTGCACACTTACACCAACTCAATGCCCTCCTGGCAGAGTTCTCCAAAATCCTCAGTGATTCTGTCTTCTCACCGAACTCAAAAGAGAGTTCCCTTCTTTGTACCCCTTGCACCTCTACTGATGAAGGTTCGAAGCTATCCCTCTTGATCTTTCCTGAGGTTGTCCCACCTCTGTCAACACACACCTTGCGGACTATGTGCACTCCTTTCACTCGGAAACTCCAAGACAGGAAGAAATTTAAACTTATGCAATGCTTCACTAGTTATGCATTTAAAACATGAAATGCATAAAAGCATGTAAATGTCAAACACACAGTGTGCAGGAAAAATTTCTTTTCTATTAATCTGTATGTCTATACAAATGTTTACAAAGGATGGACTGTAACAAGTATCAACTCTCTCTCGAGACCCCTCTGCTTTGGTCTCTTCCCCCTAACTCTCTACTCTAATTTCTTAATTACAAAATGAGGGCTCCCATGAG
>CBVK0105413869.1:0-29153 GCA_900067695.1 Picea abies | reverse complement strand
GTCTGGCATTAAAAGCCTTACAACATTTATTGAAATTTCAAATTTCAAAATTGAGAGGGTTTTGCGCCCTTTCTCCATTAAATGCATGCTAGATGTGTTAGTTGGCTGGCACACTAATGACGTGGAGTGATGCTCCTGCATCAAATTACAATTCCAAGGGATTTAGACAGGGTATGATAAGTGTTCTACCATTCTACTCTGTGTAAACTGAAGTAATTTGTTTTTTTCTATTTAGAACACATAGGGAAATTTAAGAATAGAGATTCGGGGTTGGGTTTTATACATGTAATTATGCCATATAAAAATACAAGAGAAATTGATGGAAAAAAGGTTGATTTTATGGTATATTTTTATATCGATCCTTGCCTATGAAAACACCGAAGGTGAAAGTATGAACCAGAAGGTGAAAACCACCCAATACATATTCCTTTCCAACACAGAATGTAAATTACAAGAAAAGATATTTTTAGTTGCCCTATATTTATTGTTGTATGGAGTTCATAAGTTAACTCGAAAAACATATATTTACTTTTACCTTGTGCACATAATCTGAGTTATGAAATAACCACATAAGGATTGATTGCCAATTTGTTTCACGAATCTACACAGATTAGTAAATAGAATTACGCAGACTGAATACACAAATCTCATGGAGGGTCTATCCTATGTATATAAATATATATATATATATATATATATATATATATATATATATATATATATATATATATATATATATATATATATATATTTGTGTAGAGCTAAATCCAAAATTTCCAAAGTGTGGTAATACAGAGAGAGACTCTCTCAAAAGTATAAATTTTTCTCACGCAAGGTATCCTTTCAAATACACACAGAATGCTAAAATAATTTCTAGGACAGAGTTACGAATTTGCAGAGTTCAGATTCCACACATCGCATAGATTTCCGGATTTCCACAGTTAATAAACAAAATTACATGTGTAAGTGATAATGGTTAACATTGTCACGTAGTAGAAGAAAGAAAACGAGAAAGGAAAACTGAAGAATCAACTCGTAAGAATGACTCTGGGCCACGGTGGAACTTTGGAAGCAAACACCTATGAAGGAGAGATACCAAATATTGTTAAACCCAAACAATTCCCAAAAAAGTTGTATCCATGAGAGTTACTGAAAAATAAAGAAAAGAAGTTTGGGCATTACCTTGCGCAAAGAGGAACCCGACTAGGGTTCATATTCCATATTCGTTTACCACGACTGAGTCCATTTTTCGAAGCTGTCATCCGTACACAAGAATGGAGACACAGAGTATGAGTAGAGACTGAAGCACAAAGGGTATGCGCAGAGACCAAATCACACATAGGGTAGAGGACGGTTTTCTTGAAGCCAAAGGGAAACAATGAATGGAGTAACCTCGAATACATTGCAAATGAGGAGTAATGGGTGATAAGAATGCATAGTACAATTGCCATGTCAAGACTCGAATATGGCAAGCCTACATTGGGTGTGGCTTCCTAAACATCCAGTATGATACATACCTATCTTAAATGTAATAGCCAATAGTCAATGTATTGCAGACCGATATGACACCCGCCATTAAAATAGCCTCCAAACCTATTCAATGCTGGGATATCTCATAAGTCGGGTAGGTTTAACGTTGTTCGGTATAGGTTTAGTCGTGGCACAATTGCAGAACCCTATTGTGTTATGGGGTGTGATATGTCAATGTCTCCATTGTAATAACCACCCTATAATAGTCCTTTGTAACAATAACACATGTGCGCATAAAAACTATTTAATGTGCGGGGATATGAATTACAATGTGGTGGAATGTCATGCTATAACAATACGATTTTAGGAATAGTGCTAATGTGTAATAGTTCATAAGACCTACTATATATGTGTAATAGTGTTAAGATTACACATAATGGTTACAAAATTGAATGTGCTAAGATTTATATATAGGTTGGGTCTTTTGGTAAACCACTTATATAGATATATAATGATTGGAATAGTATCTATGTTATGATATGCATACTATAGTCACTAAATGGATACAGTAAGCAATTGCAGGCATTATATTGGATAAAACAAACATTATGAACAAACTATAATCTAGTCTATTGACCATAGTTCTTACACACTGTAACCCTTTCATAGGATGACTTACTTAGAAAATATAGCTATCTTGATCGCAGTCATCTTAATTACAAAGAGGTACATGTTTAAATCCAATAGAGACAGTAATAAAGTTATGCTTGAACATGTGTTTAAGAGTCAGTGAGTTTTTATGCACCTAACAATTTTATTTTATTTTTGTTTCATAAATTTGGGGTACATTACAACGTCGATGTTTAAATTTCAACAAAAAACTTAAAATTTTTAAAGAGAAATTCAAAATATGGAACAAAAATGTTTTTGGTAACATATTACACGAGAATTTTTTTATTGAGAAATAGATAGAAGACATCCAGAGCTAGCTAGTAATCCATGCCAGGTAAGAAATCCTTTAGGAGGAGGATCAAAATATAAAAATACAACTTGAATAAATATATGCATAGGAGGAAATCCTATGGCGTCGAAAATCAATAATTCAATGGTTAAAGGAGGGGGGGGGAATTAAATTTGTTTTGAAAAATCTATGACACAAAGGTTACATATAAACTGAATCACCAGGTTGGAAAATGATCAAGGGAACATCATAATGGATCATGCCGGAATGGAGTAGGATTTGGTTAATTACTTCAGATATATTCTCTCGGAACCATGATCGGACATCTCTACAACCATCAAAACGCTCACACAATGCATTCCTTCCCTGGTTTCAAGAAAACAAAATGAAGTTTTTCTTTCACCAATTTCTATTGGGAAGTGGACCAGGAAATGAGGGACATTCCATATGGAAAATCCCCATGGACTTCTTCCACCATTGCCAATGATTCATAGTGAAGTATGACAGTTGATTGAAGACTCATGTCTCTCTCGTGCTTTCCTTCCATCCCTCAACACTACTTTCATCACTCTTATTCGAAGAAAGAGGATGCCACTCATTCCAAGAAGTTCAGGCCAATTGATTTATCCAATGCTATCTACAAGATTATAACTAAGGTAATGACCAACCTCCTTAAACCAATTCTTGATTTTATTATTTCTAAAGAGCAATTTGGTTATGTTGAAGGTCCTCAAATCTTGGAAAACATCATACTATCAAATTAGGTCATTCATTCAGTTAAATTCTCCCATTCCCCTAGAATTATAATAAAATTTGATCTCTCTAAAGCATTTGAAAAGTTGAGAGGGCAATATATGTGTTCTCTAATGAAATCATTTGGTTTTAGCAACGATTCAATAGACTGGGTCCTCAACCTTACATCCACTTCTTTTTTTTCCATCATAGTGAATGGTGCCCCTTCTCATAATTTTTCTTTGTTGAGCGACATCCGACAAGGAGATCCTCTCTCCTCTTTCTGTTTTATCATCATGGAGGAGGGACTAGGTCGCTATCTAAAATACTTTATTGATGATGGCTCTCTACATGGTTTTCCTCTGCATGGAATTTGTCCAAAGGCTTCCCAAATATAGGTTAAGGATCATACTATTTTAATGGGTCCCCCACTCCTATAGAAGCCCAAAAAATCAGAAACATCCTAAGAGATTTCAATGAAGCCTTTGGAACCAAAATCAATACTAAGAAATTGCAGATCTTTTTCTTTAATACCCCCTTGGCCATCCAACTTCACATCACGCATCTCCTTGGTTTTACTAGGGGCTCCCTTCCATCCAAATAACTGGGTGTGCCTGTTATTGAAAAAAATATTGACAATATGTCTTAGGAATCACTCATCTCATTCCTCAAAAAAAAAACTCAACTCTTGGACCTCTCAAACCCTCAACCTAGTAGGGTATCTGGTGCTAATCAAATATATTTTCTAGGCCATTCCCATCTACATGTTCTAAGCTTTAGTAGCCCCCAAAGAACTTCTCAAAATGATTCACAATATTCAAAGGAACTTCTTATGACATGGGAGTGATGAAAATAAGAAATGAGCCCTTGTAGGATGGGATGAAATTGGCAAACCTAAGCTTGTTGGTGGCCTTGGCTTATGATATCATCTAAAATTCATTGATGAAAAATAGCTTATATTATAGCTTAACCTTTTTAAAAACAATTATAGCTTATATTTGTTTTTGGAAATTTAACTTTGAAAAATGTTTAATTTTTTATTTATAATTTTTGTATTTTTTAATTGATATTTAATAAGAAAAAGGTGGCATGTGTCATCATAGATTCTAGAGGGATATATGGAATTTATTATGAGTGGGGACTTTGCATTGTTCTCAACAAGAAGGTAGAAGCTTATACTTTGTGGCAATGGCCTGAAATGGCCAAAAGAGTGTGTGTGCATTCTATTATAGTAGTAGGAGATTCAAAATCCATTATTTAACCACATGGTGGATAAATCAGAGTGGGTTGATAACCCTTTTGAGTCAATTCTATATCTTTTATCATGTTTTGCGTTAATTTAATCAAAAGGGAAGTTCGAAATGGCCAAAAAAATGCGTGTGCATTCTATTATAGTGGTAGGAGATTCAGAATCCCTTATTTAACCACATGGTGCATAAATCAGAGTGGGTTGATAACCCTTTTGAGTCAATTCTATATCTTCTAGCATGTTTTGCGTTAATTTAATAAAAAGGGAAGTTCATTGTGTTAATGTAACTTTACAACAAAAACCCATCCCCTAAATCTCTGTAAGGATTTGACAAATCTAAATCTCTGTAAGGACATGACATTTGCCAAATTATCAGATGGAAATCTTCATTGTTTACATAAGTTGTCACATGGTGCACTTTCCATATCTCATCAACAATATGAATAGTAATATAAATAGACGGGAGAGAGTTTGCAAGTTGCACGCTTCAAGCACTAACCCTACACACTTATCTTTTTTTGACGCCTGTTTCCTTGGTTTATTGTGGGATAAAGATTACTTGGTTTTTTTAGGCTCACTTGGGCACCTTTCAGCATAATATCTTGTGTTCTATGGAATTTTTTGAAGTTTCAAAGTTTGTTTGGTGCCATCAAAATTCCCGGGGAACCTTAATTCATTGAATCGGAATTTCAAGAGAAATGTTAGTTTGTGGTTATCCAATCTTAGAGGCAATTTCAAGATTAGAATTCGAAGCGAGGTTTTTTTTTTTAATACAAATTGGATTCTCAATAGCTTCATGATATGCATTGTGCTCTTAGAAGTCATGAAGAACATGTGCATTGCAACAAGTAATCAATGTTCATTTTGATTTTTAAATTTCAGGAATTGGAAAATTAGATTTCAATAGAAATTGATGAGATTATGGGATCTTTTCTAGAATTGAAAAATAAGTTAGGAGTAGTGGAAGAAACATAGTCTCCGAAGTATAGTCTCATTTGGAATCTAGCTCTAAATTAAAGCAAAGATGATCAATCTAGAGATTCTTCATATTAGATGTCAGTGTGCTCATTGAGAGGACAATTTAAGGCTCTAAATTTGAGCAAAGATGATCAATCTAGAGCTTCTTCATATTAGATGTGAGTGTGCTCATTGAGAGGAGAGTTTAAGGAGGATTCTTCCAACCATTGTACACTTTTTTAGTTTTTATGTAAATTTTGAAAGTGTTAAAATTGTAAACATCTACTATAATGCATATAATATTAACAAAATCTATACATTTTTATATAGGAATCAAGATAACTTATATTATGGATTTGTGAGAGGATTGGATATGGATTTCTATGTAATTAGTTTTAAAAAATTTGGCACATTACAATTATGTAAACTCATTGCAATTCCAATTATGGTTTAAAAATAAAATAACTCAAATCTACTTTAACATAAAATCGATTATAAAATCGATTATTGTTTATAAATAAAATAAATCAAATCTTCTTTAACATAAAATCCTTATAAACTCATAATATGAACAACTATTATTATAGTGAATTATTGTTTAAAAAATAAATAAATCAAATCTACATTAACATAAAATCCTTATAAACTGATAATAATGTTTTAAATTTTAAATATATATTTATAAAAGAAATAAAACAAAACCTTATTCTATTATATTACTTTAAAAAAAAATTAGAAATAAATATTAATTGTATATAATATATAATTTCAATGTAAGAACGGGATAAGATCAAAAATAGTTTGAAGAAAAAAAAATGTTTTTTACAAAATTAATCATTCAAAATTAATTTAAAAAATATAATAATTTTTATAATTTTATAATTTTTTTAAATAAAAAAATAATTTATAGAAAAAATCTGTTTAAAAAAATTCATCAATCATAAATCGATTTTCTTTCATTCCAATAAATAAATCTTATATAAATCTTATAGGAGAATACAAAATATAGTATATAATATGTATAATAATCAACAAGAATGATATGTCTTATAATAGTAATCATTATTATCTTTTAAAATATTTTGGTTTTACTTTTTTCAAAATATATATTAACAATAAAGAAAATTTCAATATTAAACTATAGTATTTCAATATCCACCTTTAAGTATAATATTTTTGTATGAATTATATATATATATATATATATATATATATATATAGTATACTTAAGGTAGGAAATACATATAAAGTAATAACAACAATTTTACTTCCAATTAGTTTATATATATATGATGATGGTGGTGGTTAAATCTACTAAGACAAAATTTTCTATATAAAAAATGAAAGTAAAGAATCTATTCTTATTAAACATTTTTTTCTACCCTAGACAAAAAGGATTAAGACCCTCCAAATAAAAACATTTTTGCATTAAAAAAACTTATGAAAAGCTTTATAGGGATTTGATCACTTTAATTGTATAATAGATCCAAATTAAAACTAATCATAATAATTTATAATTCTAAATAAAACTCATTAACCAAGACAATATCTTTAATATTTTGAAATTTTCTTTAATAAAGAAATAACCTTATTGTATTGACTTGTATTTTCATATTTTCTATATTTAGTATGAAAACTATTAGAACATATAGAATGTTTTAAAAATTAAAAGTAAATAAATTATAATTATTTAAACGATATATTATATATATATATTTGTATTAAGGATAAAATTAAAGTCTATTCAAAATTGTTGATATGTAATTTTTTTTCAATACATATTTTTTTTTCAATTCTAGCTAACTCAAGTGTTTGCTAGGCCCTTATTGGATGTTTAGTCAGTTGGTGTGGCTAAAACGAAGTACTATATCATCACTTTTAATATATATATATATAATAACAACAATAATGAAAAAATTGATTTGTCTTTCTTCTTAATCTTAACTTAAAATAAAACTATATCAATAATAAAACTTTTCAGTTATAATAATTACTTAATATTCATTTAAATTGTCTAAAAGTTAAAAAAATTTACTATTCATTAAATTCAAAAATATTTACAAGTGAAGTCCTCGAAATTTTTTATTCTAGTAAATCTTTAGCTAGTGGTATTGACCCAATCGAGCCGATTGTCGCCACTTTCTTATAAATGGAATTATTCTTTCACGATTGCAACTCTCAGCCAGCGATCCTCGAAGCGTGAGTGATTTGGGCCGACCTTGATGGAGTTGATTTTCCTTAATCCCATACAATTTAAACGGAAAAAAGTCTAACAAACTTTACCTTCCAGGAAACGACAGATTGCTGGAAATGCCCTTCCAAAACTGTATGAATTTTGTTGTAATTCTCGAGAGATATTATTAGTTAAGGCTTTGTCTAAACATTTGGAAATGCACATCCAAAACTGTATGAATTTTGTTGTAATTCTCGAGAGATATTAATATTTAAGTCTTTGTCTATATTAATAGTTAAGGCTTTGTCTAAACTTTTGTATAATAGATGATTGTATTTTTTGAATTTTTTTTAATTGAAATCCAGTTAAAACAATTGGAATCACTATTTATTCTTTGTTATTTAAATTGTAATTTTTATGGTATGAATGAATTTAGTATTTTGAAATTCTTAAATTACTTGAGACTTAATCACTCAAAATTGAAGTGCTCAAAATAAAATATTTAAACTATAAAAATAGTTATTTTTAATTTTAAGTGGTTGAAACTATGTAAAATTTGGGTGGCAAACTTTTAAGAGATAAATCCATTATTTAGCTCTATTTGTGCCTTGCAAAGGGCCAATGTGGTACTACACTTCTTCGTTGGTTTAAGATGATGATTTGTTTTTTTTTAAGGTGCCATCTCCAAATTTCCGGCATGAATAGCTGGTTAATTATTGGAATTTTAAGTTTTCCATATTTTCGAAATCAAACCCATGGCAATGACATGAGCATGCATTGTGATTCAGAGCTACATTTCATGTTTGGTTCCCGTGAGACAATTGAGTCAAGAGCTACAATTCCCCACCACTGTTGGGAAAGATGTGCAATATACAGCCTACTGCAGAACATTGAATAATATTGTAATTGAATATATCTCACCTTATATTGTAATATTGTAATTGAATATATCTCACCTTATATACTGAAATCCAACCAAACCCGTGAGAAAATTGAGTCAAAAGAGCTACAGTTTTGCCACCACTGTTGGGGAACGATGAGCAATATACAGCCTACTGCATTGAATAATATTGTAATAAGTGGTTGAATATATCTCAGGTTATATACAAAAGTGATCCAACCAAGCGGTATTCAATGCTGCCCATCAAGCTGTGTATGGCTGGTAGTTACCAAACGGGTAGAAAAACAAATGGACGGAATGCATTCTTTCTTTATTGTATGGACCTAATATCACCCCTTTTACATCTAGAGCTCTCATATTTCTGAGAAATTTGATATTAAAAAGTCAAATGATTTTCTTTTACTATGATATTGAAAATTTAAAGATTTTATTGAAAAGTATGATATATCTTAAAATCCAATGAACCCATTCATATTTATATTCATATTCATGCTTGGTTAACACTTTATTCTTAAAAAAAAACTACTATTTAAAAAAATATGATAAATTCAAGGTGAGCAACATCCACCCTGCTATGCTGAGGGTGGGGATGCATCCTCATATTTAAATTGTTCCATGATACATACGCACCGTCACCCTCACATAGCAATTAATATTACGTACCAAGATGCTTAATGTTTACCATGAGTTCAAGATGTGCCCATCAGATTGACCATCATTTTTTCTAGCTTTTTCAGTGACCATCATTTTCTCTGGATTTTTCAGCAATTAAGAAGCAGGGCAGAAGTATTTTTTCAATGTCCGTCGACATCATGTTGTAAAAATAACTTTCACTCAGGCGTCATTATTATCACCGACATGTTTGTTACAACGGGCTTTTGTAAAGTTCTGGTGCACCCGTCTGTCAGTCTGAGAAGTGACATTTTTGTAACAATAGGGCTTTACAAAGTTTGAGTCCATTCGTCGGTCAGTCTGAGATATTCTTAGTTATAGGTCGAGATTAATGGCATCTCCTATTCTCCACTGCTAACAAAAATCCTTTGTTTTTCTCCTTCCCATCAATTTAATCATTTACATCAAACAAAATGATCAAATACCAACCACGTCTTTCAATACGATGTTACGAATCCCTTTGACACAAATCCGGTATGAATTGGCGGGGATCGGAATAAAATTATACTTTATCAAGAGATAATTAAGTTTTACGCAGGAAACATTGGAGTGATGGTTCTTATCTCCGAAAATTGAAAATGTAGGGTTTGGGAAAAACTTCTATATAGTAAATAAATTTGGTAGATTTATATATTCATTAGTAATGTATTCATATTACTTTTAAGCACCAAGTTAATGATATATAGTATATCATCTTTTTTTTTTTGTTTATTGAATACTGTATTATTCATCATTCAAGAGAAAGAGAAAGAATCGATACTAATAATTAGCTTAATCATTAACTTAATACATAATACATATCACATGCCTATTACAATACACATTTAGTTTCTTTTCATCTAGAGACCAAATCAGATGCTCGTGTCAAAGCTTCATCCCATCCTTGTGACTACCCTATAGGAGCTTCAGGGACTACCAAGGTTTTAGCACCTTTGCCGCCCCATACAATATCAAAGCATCACATTTTACTCCACAATATGGTTAGGTTAAAAATAAATATAATTTTTTTTTCATAATATTACCACATGATTGTTAAAGGTGGTTTAGGTTGCAACAAGTTGAGATATAGTGCCTATAAAGATAATAAAAGAAATTTTACTTAAATCTATGTAAATTTATAGAGTTTTTTTTGCCTTTGAAGTTTCTCATTCCCTTCAGAGGGTGTGTGAGTGCTTTAGCTCGTTCCTATAATTAAAATATGTCATTTCAAAAAAACCTAAATTTATTTTGGAGCCCAGTGTTTCTATCATATATCTCCATAAGCACTTGATTTTTTGAATAACAATTTTTCGTATATAGTTGAGGTTTTGTGTTCATAGATATTGTCTTAACAAGTTTAATCGTATGCCAAATCACCTCTACCAAAAAAAAAGTCTTATTTCATAGGTCAATGGTGACTTGTCAAAAGAATTAAAAATGGTTTCATAACTACACATTTGGAAAAATAAGAAAGTAAAATAATAAAAATAGTTTTATTTCAGAGGTCAATGGATCCATTTCACGTGACTTGGTTTATATAGAATTGATGGGCAAAGTGTCTCCATTCAATATGTTTTGGGAGTTTTGAAAGGGGACTAATTCAATATGAACATATGTATGGTTTTTATTTTATATTTGTTATAAAATTATTTTATCAATAGAGTTGTACTTTATAAGAAAGTGATACTCATATATAGTCATGTCAAAATTAGTTTCAAACCTAGAATGAAGTGAAGGTTGCAATAACACGATCAATTTATTGACCAATGAGAGGTCATAAAATTACTAATTTTGTTATATTGAAAAATAAAAAAATTTATTTGTTAAGTTCAACACTAAAATTTATACACATTTTTTAAATCAACATAAAACTAATATGGAAGTCAATACTAACTCATTGCTATATACTACCTCTATGCCTCTGACAGTATAATAAAATGGTGCTTTGCACATAGAGATTTTTGATCCATTTTAACTCACTAGCTATGTGGAGTAGAGATAAATTTACTCTCGTTTATATGTTTTTTTAGTTAGATTAGTTTAAAAAATGTGAAAAACATATTAAAAAAATTAAATAATAGCTCTATAAATTTTGAAATAAAATTAATTGAAAAGAGAAATTGATATGAATTCTAGTGAAATTTATCCAGAAGTAAATTATATTGAAAGTTAAATATAATGGTGTTTGGTTGAAAAATTATCAAAAGATTTGATTAGTTTTGAACCTTTCTAAGTTCAATAAAATTTGATTAAACTTGTTCATGATTTTTTATAATTAAATGATTTTTTTGCCAATAGATTTTAGAAGTTTTAAATTTTAAAATTTTCATTTTGTGATTTGAAAGTATATGAGGGTGAGGGTGGGGGTGAGAGAATATGGGGGTGTGAGAAATATGAGAGAAAATGTATTATACATGTTTTCTAATATTTTTTCCACTACCACCCTCATATGGAAGAAATATGAGACAAAATGTATTATACATTTTCTCTGATATTTTTTGCACCCCCATGAGGGTGGGTAAAATATTAGAGAAAATGTAGGTGGGAGAAATGTGAGAGAAAATGTATTATGAGGGTGGGGAAAATATTAGAAAAAATGTAGGTGGAGGAAGTATGAGGGTGAGGCTAGGGGAAATATTAGGGAAAATATATTATATATTTTCTCTAATATTTCCCCCACGCTCACCCTCATATAAGATAATACATTTTTTATAATATTTCTCCCACCCCCATTACACAATATATTATACATTTTTTCTAATATTTTTCTGAGTCTCACCCTCATAATACATTTTCTCTAATATTTCCCCACCTCCAGTGACTCTACATAATGTTTATCTCAACATAAATCTAACTTAATTCATTCAAGATTTATTGTTAACTAGTTGTCAAATGTATTATCAATATATTAAAAGGATGAAAAATGACAAAACAATATTAGCACATTTGGGAGTTGTTGGAATAAGCACTTAATACCATTTTAATCACAATATGTATTCTTTAACTTTATCAACATTATTCAATTGTTTATCAGTTATGCATTCAATACATTAATGCATCATAAATATTACCATCCATCAATGCATAATAAACAATTATAGACACATATACAAATGCACAATACACCAATATTTATGTGGAAACCCAATAGAGGAGAAAAATATAGAATGCTTTTGTGATATGTCAAATAATTACATTCAAGGAAGCACCAACTTCCAATTCTCTAGCTCCGACTGGAAGGAGGCTCTAATGATCCGGATTATTTCTGGCACAAAATGAGAGTGGAAATATAATAAACACAGAGATACAGTAATTCATAATCTCTATAAGTGAGTGAAATCTACAAGACTGTAAAAATACAGAGTGAAAGACCTGATATAATGATGACAACTTATCTTTGAGAGGAAATGTGATGGATACTCACATTCAAAAAAAGACGATTGTTACAATGAGGTTCCAAGGGCCTTTTTATCATAAATAAAATCCAAAACCCTAACCCTGAAAGATGAAAACCGAACAATTTTGGGGACCCCGTTTTGGGCAGTTTGGTGTATCAACTTCTCGTGGGCATAACTTTGGCATACAATCTTCATTTTGGGCACATGATAGCTCGTTGGAATAGTATCATCAAGGAGATTCCTTTTGGGGGCTAAATGAGAGCCTTTGACTATCATTGAGGTGATCAATCCTGAAAAAGATTCATTTAGGCCCTCTAAATGGCCCAGAAAGTTTAGGAACCAAAACTTTGCTAAAAATTGTAAGTTCCTAGAAGACTGTTTTGAACCATTTGGAATAGGTGGATGGCCAACGATATCTGCTTGGGTCATACAAACCCCTAGCTTCTTAGGCTCCAACCTAAAGGAAGATCCAACTCCCTAATTCTTTGTCTCCAATTAGAAGGAGGATACAACCCATTGCAATCTACTTCTCCATCTAGAAGGTGGTTACAACCACCTAGTTCTCAGGATCTAACCTAAAGGAATGATCGAGAATTGGATCTCGGGACCAAAATGGGTCCAGGAAGGCCTAAACATCGAAGTGCTCAGAATGGATTCAAAAAGGACACGTGTGTAGGCCTCATAGATACAAACCCAACACAACTTGAATGGGCTCAAACAGACGTTGTATGTGAAAGATATCGCAATCTATTTGTTTCGTCAAAGAGGCAAAAGAAAAAATGTTGATTGTACAATACGTACAGTGCTGACATGGTAGCTCACTATACAGGATGTACAACCATATAATTGATGTGGCAAGGTTCATTGGAGTTGATGTTTATAGCTACATACATGGATGAGTTATATCGTGACACGTGGCACCACTACAAGGGTGACTAGTGGCATGGACTGACGTGGGAGGTACAATTGGCATGAGCTAACATGGCAGTGAGTTGGCAGATTTTTGAATGGGAATGATAGCTAATAGGTTGAAAAATCAGCGTATGATACCTAGCATTGTAATTGGCGAATTGTAATATGCCATGTGGCCTAGTCATGGGCTACCACATGGCACCCATTTATTGGTTCGTTGTATTGAAAAATTATATAGAGTCTATGGGGGTCAAACCCGTGGCCTCCATGGGCACCAAAGCCTTCATGTAGGCTAGGCTCTCAACCTACCTACATAGTGTTTCTTAACCTATGGTGGCGCTAAATATATTTAAGTTTTCAGTGTAATCAAACTTGTGGAGAAAAGGGCTAGGGTCTATCCCCAGCTCCTGACACAAACGCTACCATGTGACTACATTGATATAACCCTTACCTATACTGTTGGCATGGATATATATTTATAGACCAGCGTTAACCACTTTCCACACGACCGTATCATATGACCTGGATCCTTACTATAGCGTGAAGGTTTAGGGGTTAGCCTTGGTCGATTGGGCTAGCTTTCCGACCAAGGGGCGTAACCAAAGGCCTATTGATCAAGGGGGCTAAAATTCAAAATAGAGCACATGGATGGTAAGTATCAAGCCATATGGCCATATCTACGACCAAGGCTTGGGGCTTAAGGGGTAGACCATCGTGCCAAATTAGCCCAAGGCCACATGGTGTCGCTCCATAGGATCAGGAGCTCGCGAGAAAAAAGGTTGCACCCTAATTACTTCTTATACTATATATTAAGATTTTTAATGTATTTTCAACAGTTTTGTGGGATTTTTGTCATTTTTTTAGGATCTTGGGCCCTTTTTGAGGCCCGATCTTGCAGAGAAGTTGGGAGATTGTTACCCACTTCATGCCTATATAAAAAAGAGGCTCTTGGAGAGATGGAGGAGGTTCAGAATAGGAAAATGATGAACAATTGTTTTGCCAAAGTGATTTTTATTTAGGGAAGACATTGAGGAGAGCACCTTTGCGGGCCATTTCTGGGAGCTTCGTTCATCTGATTTCAGTGGCGTTAGTTTTGTTAGGTTCTTGAGATTCGGTAGAACATAAACATATCAGTTTGTAATTATTTTGGCACTGTTATGATGTACTTTTAAATATTTTAACAAACATAAGAAATCCTCACCCACTAAGACAAAGGCCCGAAGACGTAGGCGAGATTGTCGAACTTCATTATCAACTTCTCTTGTTATGGTTTGTTGTTTCTTAATGTTTATTTTCATATCTGTATATCTTTATATGGATGCTATGTTTCATCTATAATTCTTAATCATTCATTAGTTTCCTAAATGGTAAGTTAACACATTGTTTAATAACTCAACCATTGTCGTTAAAATATCGTTTTGGATCAAGTGGTATCAGAGCTAGTTGATGGTTGGTTTTTGAGTTTGCATGACTGCCACAGAAAATTTGAGTTGTGGTGAAGGGGAGATTGTTGAAGAGAATCTAGAAATTGGATCGATAAAGAGAACTTATCAAAGTGAGAAGATGGCATCGGAAGAGTGAATTTCTCATGATGACAAAGAGTTTCGAAAGACTTTCTTCGCTATGTTGGAGATGATGAAGGATTTGTATAAGGATTACTTGTAATGGAAGAGACCTATTCTAGGTGAATATTCAAACGTCAAAAGTGAAGAAGGAAAGGATCCTCCTCAAATTACTCCTTCACCTCCTTCTTCTCCCTCAACTTCTTCTTCTTCTTCAAGTTCAAGTTCTAAATCCATTGCAAGAAAGCATGTCCTTAAAAATAAGCAAGAAATGCCTTTACTTAAACTCGATGTGAAATTTGAATTACCTATGTATCATGGTGAAGTCAATGTAGAGAGGCTTGATAATTGGGTCATACAAATGGAGGTTCATTCTAGTGTGCAACAAATCAAGGATGAGGAAAGTCAAATCAAATTGGTCTCACTTAGACTTGCGGGCACAACACTCATCTGGTGGAAAAGAAAGTTGCAAAATGGCATGCAACAAGTGGGTAATTTATTTCCATCATAGCAATTTTTTTTTTCCGCACTTAGAAAGCAATTTTATCCTTTGGGTTATAAAGAGAAATTTTTAATTGAATGGTAAGGTCTTAAACTAAGAAAAGGAAAAACAATGCAAGAATACACAAATGGATTGCAAGAATACACAGATGGATTTCGTAAAATGGCATTGATGTTAGATATTCCTTTACATACCCAAGAAACTCTTACGAAGTATATAGGAGGTTTGCCTTCACATATTCGAAGCACGGTATTCATGTTTGGACGTACTAATCTTAATGAGGTTTATGTTCAAGATACATATATTGAGGCAGGGAAAACAAGAGTTGGTGTATCAAGAGAATCGTCTTCAAGTAAAGAGGACAAAACATAAGTGGACTAGAAAGAAGAAAAATTTAGTGGCAAGAAAGGAAGATAAGCCCTCTTGCAAGCATTGCAAAAAAGAAGGGCATGATGCGAACCATTGCTGGCAATTTCATCCCGAGAAGAGACAAAAGTGGTTCAAAGAAAGGAAAGGGAAGAAAATAGTTGTAGTAACAACAAGACCAACCGACTTGGGATCAGATTCAAGTGATGAATCTAAAGTCTCATTGGTTGGTTTGACAAGTAAAATTGGTGATGGAATTGATTCTAGAAGTAAATTGTTTCACTTATGGGTCATAATGAGACATATTAAGGTCAACACATTGATATATAGAGGATCTCAATATATATTGATTTTAGAGGAGGTGGTTAAACAATTGGGATTAAACACTCAGATGCACCATAAGCCTTACAGACTTAAATGGATAAGCAACAATCATCAATTGCACATAACAAGGCAATGCATAATAGAGTTCGAAATTTCATCTAAGTTTGTGGATGAGGTAACATGTGATGTGGTGCCACTTAATGAATGTGGAATGATATTAGGTGTTTCTTAACTATATGATCGTAAAACAATCTTCTACAGGGAACATAATCAATATCATTTAATCAAAGCAGACAAACAATATGTGGTTTATACTCATCATTTAAAGGAAAATAAATCTCTTCAAACAATGGAACAATTAAAAAAGGTGGCTCATGCAAGAAAAAAACCTTTAATTGTTTCAAATCAAGTAATTGATCTTAAGCAAGAACACGAGATGATTGTAGAATGGAAGATTAACCACACTTTGCTTCAAGATAAGCTAATGTTGTGCAAATACTACAAACATATTATCTCATTTGCAGTCATATTTATGATGTTATCATTATCAATGTTGTCAACATGGATGATAGTGGCTTCAGTAAGATGTGACAAAGTACAAGGGGCTAACAATTGTTGTCAGTTATCATGGTTGTTCTACAATTGATCTTGATGAGACAAGTGCACATGACATAGTTTAAAGATAGAGAACAAGTGGGGTGTTCTATCCCGCACTTGATGATTGGTCAATAACATTTTGGAGGACTAGGAGGTCTTTAGTTGGGAGGTGCGATCTAGAATTGGATCTCGGGACCAAAATGGATCCAAGAAGGCCTAAAAATAAAAGTTCACAGAATGGATTCAAAATGGATATGTGCATAGGCCTTATTGATATGAACCCAATGCAACTTGAACTTGCTCAAATGAACCTTGTATGGGAAAAATATCACAGTCTGTTTGTTTCATCAAACAAGAAAAGAAAGATGTTGATTGTGCAGTCTATACATTGCTGATGTGGAACATGACTATAGAGGTTGTACAACCATTTAATTGATGTGGCAAGGTGAGTTTTCACTTATGTGGATAGGTGCAAATGTGGATGAATCATATCATGACATTTAGCACTACTACAAGGGTGACACATAGCACATGATGACATGGTAGTTACAGTTGGCATGAGATGATGTGGTACGAGATGACATGGAAGTGATTTGTGAGGCTACTGATTGGGAATGACAGATGACACATGGATGAATCGGTGTATGACACGTGGCATTTTAGTTGGCTAATGGTAAGGTGCCATGTGGCCCAGTCATGGGTTTCCACGTGGCACCCATTTATTGGTTCGTTGTATCACAAAATTATATGGAGTTCATGGGGGTCGAACCCGTGACCTCCATGGGCACCAAATCCTTCACCTAGGCTGGGCTACTAGCCTGCCTACATAGTTTTTCTTAACCTATGGTGGCACCACATATATTTAAGCTTGCAATGTAATCAAATGGGTGGAGAAAAGGGTTGGGGTCTAGCCCCAGCCCATGACACAAATGCTACCACACGACTACATTGATATCACCTTTACCTATATTTTTGGCATGGATATATATGTATATCCCCAGTGCTAATCACTTGCAACACGATCGTATCATATGACCCAACTCCTTAACATATCGTGGAGGTTTAGGGGTTAACCCTGGTCGACTGGGCTATCATGGCGACCGAGGGGCGTAACCAAAGGCCTATTGACCAAGGGGGGATAAACTTCCAAATAGAGCATGTGGACAATAAGGATTAGGCCATATGGCCATATCTATGACTAGGGGTCAGGGCTTAAGGGCCAAACCAACATGCCAGATTATCTCGAGGCCATATGGAGGTGCTCCATAGGTGAAGGAGCTCGCGAGAAAAAGTTTTGTGCCCTAATTACTTGCAAAAATGGGTTTTATATTATATATTAAGATTTTTAATGGATTTTTCAACAATTTTGTGGGATTTTGGTAATTTTTGGAGGATCTTGGGCCCTTTTTTAGGCCAGATATTGGGAAGAAGTTGGGAGGTTGTTACCCACTTTATTCCTATATAAACCAAAGGTGCTTGGATCCATGGAGGAGGTTCATAATAGGAAAACTTTTAAGAATTGTTGAGCGAAATCCATTTTTATGGAGGGAAGCCATTGAGGAGAGAACCTTTGCGGGCCATTTCTAGGAGCTGCATTCATCAGATTTTTGTGCCATTAGTTTTGTTGGGTTGTTGAGATCTGGTAGACCACGATCAGATCAGTTTGTAATAATTTTGGCACTATTATTATGTACTTTTAAATATTTTAACAAAAATAAGAAAGCCTCACCCATTGAGACAAAGGCCCAAAGACGTAAGCGAGATTGTCAAACTTCGTTATCAACTTCTCTTATTATGGTTTGATATTTCTTTATGATTATTTTTAGATATGTATATGTTTATATGGTTGCTATGTTTCATCTCTAGTTCTTCCTCATTCATCATTTTCCTAAATAGTAAATTAACACATGCTTTAATAACTCAATCATTGTCGATAAAAGATCTTTTCAAATCAAGGAATCTCCAAGTCCCTAATTCTTCAGCACCAAATAGAAGTATTCTACAAACCCCTTTCATTTCCCCATCCAACCACAGTGAGATAAAAGTTCCAAACAACTTACACTTCCACTATCACTCTATCACTATCAACCTGTTACTGTCATTGTCACTACCACTGTCACTATCTCATCAATGAAACCAGATCCACTGTCAACCTGTCACTGTCGCTGTCATTTCCACTGTCACTGTCTCATCGATGAAACCAGATCCACTCTCAACTGCATGCAACTCATGCCAAGATCACCAATCACATATCTCAAACAATATGCCCAACATCACCACCACGTGCCTCTACCAATCATTTACGAAGATCACCACATACCATCACAAGATATGTGTCTCAACTAAGTACCAACCTATACCATGCGTCAATCTATACCACACAACCTGTACCATTAACCATGTACCATACCAAGTATCAATCATGTACCATACCATGTGCCAACCATGCACATCAACCATGTACATTAACACCATACCATGTACCAATCATATACCATATAATGACATACACTATATACCAATAAACCAAGAAATGTACTAGCAATGTATCTTAAAAAGTAGACATCTCCCATTATGTACAATACATCCAATATGTACCACATGACATATACCAAAAACTCACCAAGACATGCCTCAAGCATGCTCCAAAATATCACTAAGATGCAACTTCAAACTAAGCATATAAACATACCTTTGATCATGTATCTGACCTAGTGTATGTGATTACAAAACTACAGACCTTTCTCAACTTTAGAGAGAAGAGAATAACATATTTTTCAAACTTTACCTTAGTCTCATGGGAGTAGATTTTGGATTAGTCAGGAAACCTAGCTTTCAACAATCATAACTATGTACTTGTAATTAATAAGGGTCTGAAAATTGTACAAGATATTACTCAATGTCTTCTATGAAATTCCTCCAAGTTTCATTGCTTGGAACATCCCATAAATGGAGTTATAACGAAAATGGTAGACCTTTCCAAATTTTGTCCTATTATAGAGAGAGAACTTATAGATTATGAAACACGTGGGATATTTCATATATGGATCTGAAAATTGCACACAACATACTAAATATTGTACTATATCCAATACATTTGGTTTCACTAAATTATGATCATCTATGAATAATTTATGGTTTTTTAAATCGGAACATCTATTTAGAACTAGTTCAAGACTAGTCAAAAGCCATATCTTCCATAGAGTGTATCTCCCAAACTATAGTTACCGAGAAGCCTAAATGTCAACCAATTGTACCTTGATATGTTTTCTGAATAGAATCCAATTTTTTCTATCTAAATCATTCTTTAAAAAACATTATTGTGCAAATGGCAAGATGACCTATAAATAACATAAGTTAGAACACATGATTAAAAGACTTCATCCTCCCTTGTACATTCATCCTTCTTTACTTCACCTTTCCTCTGAAATTAATCTCAGATATCCTTGGTTACCTTAATCATTTATAGATATTCAATATACTTAATAGGTACGATTGGGAGTCTCTTGATCTCTTATTTATACTTCCCAAGTGCCTTCCTTTAGGGGTTATCATGTAATTGTTTTTCCTATCTTCCTTGTTTAAGGGCTAAATCACATTATTGTTGCAACTAATTTACCCATAATTAGTCAACTCATAATTTATTTTTGAGATAATTTATTTTTAATTACTTTCTTGTTGTGTTCCTTTAGGGGATAACTTGTAACTTTTCTAACCATCTTCCTTGTTTTAGGGATAACCCACATTCTTGTTGCAACTATTTTCCTTTATTAGTCAAAACACAACTTCTTTTCCCTTAAATAAATTCCTACTGCAACCACATTATTATTTGATTTATTTCTTTTTCAACCACTTTGACTATTCAACCATTTATTACAACTAGTTTACACATAATTAATAAACTCACCACTTCTTGTTGCAATTAACAATTCCTTAATTAGTCAAATCATAAATTCTTTACCCTTAACTACTTTCTTGTTGCAATTACTTTATTATTTAAATAATTTATCTTTGCAACCACTTTGAATAGGAATCTTCTTGATGACTTTCTAGGATCTTTTAAGGGTTGGCATCAATATACAATATCATACCAAACAAAAACATGAACTTGTTGACCTTAAGTGTCTCAGTATTCAAGTGAAAACCATACTGAAGTGAATCCATGAAACGGGCGTCATACTCGGGCATCATACGACCGCCTTGTCACAAGGCATTGAGCTCATTGAGTTGACTCTCAATGAATTCCTTAGATAGATACCTCTTCGGGAACCATTCCTTGAACAGTTTCGATGACACGTCTTCGACTGTCATGTTCAATTGCGGCAGGAGCATCTTCCACTAGAGAAAAGCACTCCCTTTCAATTGAAAGACCGCCATACGAACCTCCATGTTAGAGGTATAGTCACGATGTGGAAAGTAGATCGCCATATTATCCAACCATGCCTCGGTAGTTGCATCCTCCAGAGCACTAAATAACTCAGGAAACTTGAAATTATCGAGTTCGCGGTGAATGCTACCAATACCGACCGGGGGGTGTGGTGGAACCTCAGGAGGTGCTGACACTCTGACCTCATCTCTATCCAAATGTCTGATTAGTGCCTCAGAAATCCTCTGAAAGGACCTCATCATCCCAACCAATTCACTCACAACTATATGTTCCTTCCTAACAACATGTTCGTCTCCCTGGGTTTAGACCCCTCGGGCATGGATGCTACTGTGGATGTCACGCCTCCTACCCTATTAGCCCATCGTCTTCCTTGGCGAGGTCCTCTAAAAATCATTACCTCCACGAATACAAATCAATTTTAATTAGCGATATTTTATAATCAATTAATCAATCAATGGAAGTCATGGTGATCCCAATTCGCGAGTTGTACTGACTCTGATACCATATGTAACAGCCATTATTTTTACGACAAGATCTGATGCATAACAAGTGCAATATCTAATTTATTTATTTTATTTATATGCACGAAAGTAACAACAATAATAGTCAATCAACGTAACTTGGTGACGAATACAAAGAATGCAATCCAGGCAAAAGACAAACATAACGACCTAGCATACTAGCACATCATGTAGCTGGAAGCAACATACAACAATCAACCAGAGGGAAAATAAAAACAATTACCTGCCCATCCTACCGTACAAGGTTAAGACCTCCAGGTCACATAAGCAATGCTCAATCCCAGGTTCCCATTGATTTTGACAATTTAAGGTCTAAAGGTTGGTGACTATTTTGAGGAACAAGCTGGTGTCTACATACCACCCATCACAAGAAAAACAACGCCTACTAGGCTAAAGCAACATTAATCAATCCAAATGTAGTAGCTTTAATGACACAAGTAGCTAGAACCTTCCCAGTGAGCAATCACATTAATGATACCAAACAATTACAACCTTATTTACAAAAACAACATCATCCACATTGGGAGGCAGACGACTTTAGGCCAGGTTTCATATGCACTTATCGATCAACACACACCATGACCCAATCACTAGGTATCAGGTTGCCACATTGGGACAAAGTGTTAGGAACGCATGCACAAACAAAATAATTCTAAACCTTCAACCCAACATAAAATCTAATGTGCCTGAAATCCAACTTGCACTGCCATATAATATACGACGTTGTTAGATGAAGACGCTTTAAACAATAAAGCAAAATTAAAGCGAGGTGACTATAATCGATACAATTAAGTTGGTGAAACGTCTAGATGTAAATAATTAGCAATTTATAATCATAAGGACTCATTCATAGCATAAGTAATCACTCACCATTTAAAAGTAAAAACATCTAACCATATTTAAGCAACATATATTTTCCATTCAAAGGTTTATTATTCCAGTAACTCCTCTACAAATTTTTACTTTTCGGGTTCTAAAGTCCTAGAAAGAAATCAACTCTTAAAAAGAAATAAAGGAGTAAAAAAAAGAGAGCCAAACATCGAACACCCTTACTCAATGTCATGCGAGATACCATTCTTATTGAATATTTCGGGAGAAAACATAAAAATTGCTTCAACATTTTTTAGATAATTAACCATCAACCCACTATTAGATAAATATCATAAGATCACGATTATCATTGAATCATGACGTTTCTAACGATTATATCCTAACATTCAAACTAATTTATACTAATTCTCTCGAAGGACATTAACAAAATTGTTTTTACTCCCAGCTTACACGTTTTAATTTAAAACTGTGATTAGGATTACCCATTAATATAGTTAACCGTTTTCCACATCATATTAATTGATTAACAACAATCTTTTCACATAATTACTAATTATCGACCGCGTAACTTTAAATCAGCAAGGAATTGGACAGTGATATCGGGCAGTGGTATTGAAAATATTGACCTGGTCATAACATTAAAAAAAAATTCGGACAGTCGTAACATTGTGAAATTCCTCGGATAGTCATAACATTATAAAATTTACTCGGACAGTCACGGTGATACCGTGGCAGTGGCGTAAAAATTATCAACCTGGTTAATAAAAATCTGGGCGTATTAAACCAAGAGTCTCGGGATTACAAATTTTACACTTCCAACTGTCAGTACGTTGGAATTATGGAAACAGAAGAAAGGTTTAAAAGTTTAATTCTGCGGATTAGAAATCAAAAAATATTCCCAAGAATCTCAGAAATCACAGAAATAAACGAAAACAATGAAACCGCCACTGGCCAATTAAAGATCGCTTCCATCCTGACATCTCTGCCATAGTAAATTGCTGCCAGTATTTCTCTTCCATAACAATAAATTAAAACGTTCTAAAATATAGAAACACTGCTAGCTCTAACCGCTCAATAATTAAGTCTTCTGGGCGTTTATTAGAAACCATGTAAAAATATCTGCGTAACTACCTTTAATTCGTTGCGTAGTTACATTTAAGGGATAGTAAGACCTAGGCGTAATTAATCCATAAATTGATGCTTCAGTTAACACTGCGAAATTTAGGTCATTTGCAGGTGGCAGCACAGAGGCGTGCAGGTCGTTGAAGGGAATTTCTCCGAGCATAAGGAGGTTGCCTCCAAGCCTAAATTGGAACAATAAAAAAACATATAGTGACTCACAGACTTTCATTTATATCTTGTGCATTCGAAACCACTCACTAGAGGAATGAAGTAGGTAGGCAGTACTTCTCTTCTTGGGCCTGGTGAAGTCCGAAATACTAGGGATTAAATATTACAGCGCAGTGGCGCACATACCACACCACCTGATAGCCTATATTTAAATGATTCTTCAATGGAGCAGGAGAAAAGACCACGATCAATGACGAACGTGATAGACGGCGGGAAAGAGAGGGCGACTCTCATTTGTGATGTTGTAAGAAAACATCCTATGATGTATCCAAAAGGTTATTCAAGCAATAAGTCAACTGACTGTCGGCCAAAGGAATTTAAGTGGATAATGAAAGTAGAGAAGGAAATCCTGTCCTATGAAGTCAAGAGTTCTAGCAGACTTTGGGTACAGAAATGAGGGTGATAAAGGTGGAAAGACGGGATGTTGGAACAAGCGAACACCATCTAGATCTGTCTTTATCAATGCCCCTGTAACACCCCAGGTTTTGAACTCTCATTTTTAAATAATGTATTGTCACAATGATGAGAGGCTAGAGTGCCCAAATAATTATTTAAAGGCCATTATGACAAAGAAATGTAATGTTTTGATTATTAATAATAATGAACACATTGTTGGCTGCTAGACGGACAAGGACTAGAGTTATAGGGGGATATGATTCCACAAGAGAGGGATCTTGAGGGACTAAGTGTTATTCCTATGTTTTATTACCCTCTTTTGTTTAAGAGAGGAGATTGGTTATGGGAGCTTCTTGGGGAAGGCCAGGAGGTTCTTGTTTCCCCACGAGGTTACTTAAACCCACCTCTAGTCTGATGGGGGGGTTTGAATAATGAATTGTGTTTTTTTTTCCCATTCAATCACTCGTTATTTACTCACACACTCCAATGCACACACTCCCATGCACTCCCTGACCCATTCATCAACCCATCTTCACCTACATCTTGGCTTGAAAAAGCAAAAGGAAATGGAGCTGCTTCGTCAAATGGGAAGGGGCTGATATTGGAACTAGTAAAACACATGAGTCACCTACATCTTGGCTTGAAAAAGCAAAAGGAAATGGAGCTGCTGAAGAATTAGCCACAGGATAGTTGGTTGTAGTGGTCATTGGTGTGATATAATCGTGACATGGGGCCTGCATGTCTTAAATGCATTGGCTTGTTCCCTATTTTTCTCACAACTGTGAGTCCTGAGAGTTCCAGCATTGAGATTCTGGACCAGCTATGCTGTAATCTCTAGTAGGAAGGAGAAGGGTTGCATGAGGGACTACATGGCAGAGAAGGGTGGATGTCCATTCTCTCGGGTGGAACAGGCTGGGTAGAAGACAATTGGGTACTTGGATTGTTGTGGGTGTCAGGAAACCTGTGAGAGATTAAGAGTTGGTTCATTTGGGAAACCAATTACACTCTGGAACCATCCTTGTGGATTCATAGCCCTGGCTCGGGGGTGACACTTCTGTCGATATTTGGAGCAGTGGTGTCTATGGTTGAGTGGAACGTCCTTCGCCTGCAGCTAGTCAGTGTCATATTTCATAAAGATTAATGCTCTCTGTCGTGATATTACTATCTATGTTTGAATGTATTCCGCTATGTAATTTAATTATCATTTACATGTATATGAATGTGTTTCCGCTTTGTATATTTAATTATCATTTAACGTAATCTTTAGATTATGCATGTTAGCTGGATATTGTTGTGCATGTTATTAAAATACGTTATCTTATGCATATTAATAAATAAATAAGGTATCAATATGAGAAAGAAATCTAAGGGTGGGCTTGCAAGTAGCATACCCCAGCATGTGGATGGCTGGGTATGTTACAGTTTGGTATCAGAGCTTCTGGTTGAAACATTCGGTCAGTATGGGTCAGGTTTGTTGGTCAGAATCTTGAGATCGAGATCAAACTCTAACCGTGAAATTGAAAAGATCAGGAGGAATGGTGTTGCAGAAACCATGCAGGATTTGGATCGTTAGAGATCCATTGTAAGGAGTTCAAGGAATTGTGACTGCTCCTTGTAATTCCGAGACGATCATCATTGTAGGATTGAGGAGATCCAGGATTGTTTGATCAAAGGATAGGAAAACAGGGGTTGTTCGATGAAAAGTAATCCATTTTAAAGTTCATAACCATCGGATCCCATTGGGGAGAGGGATCAAAGACCATCAGGCATTGTGGGGAACCGAGTTGCACAGGAGATAATTTTCTAAGGCGGTCCCGTAATCCAAACCATGGTTTCCCTGAGGGGTTACGTGTCAGCATCAAGATAATTATGGGGCGGAAAGTGCGTTACTCCAAACCGTTGATGCATGCCCCCACAAATTGAAAGGCATACACTGATGTGATAGGTTAGGTCTCCAACATCGAAACTATGAATAGTCGAAGTAGCTAGGGACCATCGATCCATAGGAAGACACCCCTCAACCGATCGTGTGCTCCGGGTGAAATCACTTCAGGAAAGAGTGAGCGAGGATAAGTTGATATTTCAGATTCTAGAATCTTGAAGAGCCAGAGAATCGAAGTAAACGTCAATTGTCGAATCGCCCAAAGTAGATCTTGACCGTCGATCACCAAGAGGTTTTGTGTCACCATATTAGTAACTCTAGAGGAATCGATTCGAGAGATTTTTAGTTGAGGTTTGAGACTCCTGAAGCCTAGAGATTCAGATAGTTGGAGAAAACCTTGTTCATCCGATCATCCGAGAAGATCTCATCCATTGATATGCCGAGAGCCACGTATCACAAGATCCATGAATTTGGAAAAAATCCAATGGGGCTAGATAAGTTTGAAATTTTATATTTACGGAGATTGGAATCCCAAAGGAATCATGGTCATCGATCCACAGGGGACACATGTTAGAAGATCGTGAGCTTCAAATAAAAATATTTTCAAGGAAAAAGGTTGAAATTTGAGATCTTCGAAGTCTGGAGGCCCAAAGAAATCATAGTTGTCAGATTGAGGAGGACACATGGAGAAGATCCGTGGACTCCGGGTGAAGACCCAAAGTGAATATTTGTCATCTGATCTAGGAGGACACATGGCGACAGATTAGCCAGTTTGAGAAATCAAAATTCAAGAGAATTGGAAGTGTGCTAGTTTAAAAAATCATGAAGCCCTGAAGCCTAAAGAGTAGAAGTGATGAGGCACGATGACGTCACATGGGATGATGTGGATACATGGTATGTGTGCCACGTGTTAGTAATATTTGCGCATTTGGAACATGGAAAATTCGATTAGAACGTGACATGTGTCACTCCCCTAATTGGGCCATGTGCGTTCTTCCAATGTTTATCCACATGGCGACAGATTGTGCAATCCGAAATACTAGGCACTCCAGAAGGGAAAGGTGTGACAAGTTGTGTTGGGTTGAAACTCCCGAATGCCCAAGGGCTGGAGTATATATCTACTGTTGATTCCAAAGGACACATGTCGAAGGATCGTCGACTTCGAGTGAAAGCACTCCAGCAGAAAGTGCAGGAGGGAAGTTTGAAACTTCCAAATCCTAAAGAGCCAAAGAGATTCATAGCCACTGATATGTGAGAGGATACATGTTGGCAGATCAAGAACTTGGCAGATCAAGAACTCTGGGTAAATGCATTCTGGGAGGAGGCAAGGGAGAAAAGTTGAGACTCCCGAATAGCGAAGTCCCGAAGTGTATTTCGATCATCGATTGTGAAAGAGGACAAGGACCGTTGATATGGTCCTCGGTAAAATATTTGAATTTCCAAAGCTCTGGATAATCCCTTTTCAGCTAAGAGCAGGGTCATGGCCTTGGTCATATGCAGATAGAGTGTTTAGGAAGGAAGGGTAAAGGCTGAATTGGTTTTCCTCAAGAGAGAGAAGTCCCAACGAATAATTTAGCCACAGTGTCTAGTCATGATCACCTGGGGAGGTGGTTTGAAGGAAGCGTCTGTGCAGGGTGAAACTCTGCGTCAGTGAAGGATAACACGACACTCTTATTTTTGGAGAATGGGGATATAATATCCATGATAAAAACCAAGAAAGAGACCTCTAGCATGGTTTGGAAATGTTTTTTCTATCATACACATAATTATAACAAAATGGTCACTTGCACATTTTGCAGAATTAAGAGGCTTTTGCACATCAACTTAGGATGCGTATTGAGGAAATGGAATAAGGCGATGGAGTCTCTAGTCATGAAAAGGAGGTCGAAGGCCAGAATACCTAAGTTGGTAATGCAGAGACAGAGTCCAATGGACACAATGAAAAAGGAGATCAGGAAACACTAATAGAAATGGTAAGAAGCTTGAAGATAGAAGTGCAGAGATACAAAGAATACAACGAGATATTAATGAGAGATAAAAGTAAGATAAATGCTCGAGTGTTGCAGATCTTAAATCAGTTGTAGAGGAAAATGAAGAAGGGATCAAAATAAAGACAAGAGGAAGAAGGAAGGTATCATGAAAGAAGAGATGATCGCAGGAGAGATGTTTATTCCAGAAGTGCCAACAGAGTTGGTGGGCACCACTCACCTCCTTACTTAGAAAGAAGTTTTTATGCAACATATGATTCCATAAGCAGTCCAGAGGTGTCTCTTGTCAGACACCAAAGAAGGAAACAAGAGATAGATAGTTTTCAAGGGGAGTTGAGGGAGCTCAATCCACCTTCCTTCGATGGTGAAAGAGAAAGGGAAGATGATGTTGAAGCATGATGGTGAAAGAGAAAGGGAAGATGATGTTGAAGCATGGTTGCTTGGGCTTAGGGGATATTTTCAGTTGCATAACTATTCATCAAACCTGGAAGCCAAGATTTCCACCTACCATTTACATGGAAAAGTTGCAGTGTGGTGGGACCAACTGAAGAAAGTGGAACATGTTAATGAAAGTGGGATCACTTCGAAACAGTTCAAGAAGTACTTCCAGAAAGAGTACCTCTTAGAGAATTTCTATGAAAAGAAAATACAGGAGTTCGTTGAACTCAGGTTGGGAAGCATGATGATGGAAGAATATGAGAAAAAATTCTTGGGATTTTTAAAGTATGTTAGGTGCATTGGTGGCGAGAAAGTGAAAATACAAAGATTTCTAAGTGGATTGCCAGCCTTGTATAAGGAAAGGATCAAGTATGACGAACCCAAGACCTTTACTGAGGCCATCAGGAAGGCTAAATACATGTATGAACAAGGCTAGGGAAGAGAATCCATGAAAAAATATTTGAAGGACAAGAAGAATGTGAAGTCCGATCGGAGGAGGAATGGATTCAAACCTCCCTTCAGTAGGAATGAGACAAATAGAAATCATCAAGATTAGTATGCTAAGGGGGATTTCAAGAAGGAAGATTCCTTGGGAAAAAGGGGAA
>CBVK0105394852.1:0-12622 GCA_900067695.1 Picea abies | reverse complement strand
TTATTTCATTGAATTTTAGAGGATCTCGTAAGCCAAGGCCACTAGTGAGCTTTGGTTTGCAAATTTGGTCCCATTCTACAAGGGCTCATTTCTTAGTTTCAACATGCCCATGCCATAATAAGTTCCTTTCAATATTACAAATAGTTTTAGGACAAATTTGGGGGCTACTAAGGCTGAAAACAAGTAAATAGGAATTGTCGGAAGTACCGATTTGATAAGCACCACACATCCTGCCAAGTTGAGGGATCGAAAGGTCCAATAATTGAGTCTTTTGTTCAGGGATGTGATGAGTGATTCCCAAGATTTATTGTGAAGACTATTGTCAATGACAGGAGCACCCAGGTATTTGGATGGAAGGGAAACCTAGGAGACAAGTGATATGATTTTGGATGGGAAGGGGGGTATTGAAGAAGAAGATCTACGATTTCTCAGTGTTGATTGTATTTCCTGAGGCTTCACTAAAGTATTTTAGGATGCTACTGATTTTATGGGCTTCTCTAGTAGTAGGGGAACCCATCAACATAGTGTCATCTACAAGCTGGCTATGAAAAGCTACTAGATGGATTCCATGTAAAGGTAAACCATGGAGAGAGCCATCATCAATAGAGGCTTTTAGATAGCGGCCCAATCCTTCTGCCATGATGAAAAAAAGGAAGGGGGAGAGAGGATATCCTTGTCCGATGCCTCTAGTTGGAGTGAAATTATGTGAGGGGGTGCCATTCACAAGGATGGACAAAAAAGTACTGGAGGTAAGGTTGAGTACCCATTCTATCTAGTCGTTGATAAAGCCAAAGACTCCAAGAAAAGAGCGCATATACTGCTAGGTAAGTTTGTCAAAGGCTTTAGATATATCAAGCTTAATGATCATTCCACGGGAGCAGGAGGATTTAAGGGAATGGATGAATTCGTGTGCTAAGATAATGCTATCCAAAATTCCATGACCTTCAACATAACCTGATTTCTCTTTTGATATAATAAAATGAAGAATTGGTTTAAGGCGGTTGACCATTACCTTATTTATAAGCTTGTAGATGACATTGCATAAAGCAATTGGCCTAAACTGCTTGGTAAGAGCGGTGCCCTCCTCCTTGGGGATAAGAGTGAGGGAATTTGAATTGAGGGTAGGAAGGATCACATGAGAGAGGTGTGAATATTCAACCAGATGCCAGACTTCTTCATGAATCGTTCTCCAACAACGGTGAAAGAAGTCTATTGTAAAGTTGTCTAGACCTGGGGATTTCCCTGTTTGCATGTCTTTGATTTACTGGTCCACTTCCTCGATGGAAATTGGTCTGATCAAAGCTTCGTTTTGTTATGTTGAAATCAAGAATGGGATGTGTTGTGTTATCTTGATGATGGTTGCAGATCTATCCGGGCATGGTTCATATAGAAGATCCTTGTAGTAATTAACTAGTTACTGCTCCATACCAACATGATCCGTTATATTGTGCCCTTGATCATTTTCCAAGCTTGTAATTATGTTTGTATGCTACCTTTGGATCATGGATTTATGAAATTTTTTAGAATTTTATTCCCCTTCCTTCAATCATTGAACTCTTGATTTTTGGCGCTAGAGAATTTCCTCCCATGCATACCTTTCTTCAAGCTATTGCTTTATGCTCTGCTCATCCTCTTGAAGACTTTCCGATCTACCTTGGATTATCAACTATCTTTGGATATCTTCCATCCGATGCTCCACTATTTGTTTGGCCTGGAATATATTACCAAAAACGTTTTTTTTTCCAAACTTTGATTTTCTCTTTGACGTTTTTTTAGCTTCTGCTGAAATTTGAATATCAGCGTACGATGAATTAATTTCAATTCATTCCACCATTTGGGAGAATTGTCCTAGAAATTTGGGATATAGATCCATATTTTTTTGAACCCGAATGGTTTGTTATGCGAGGATCTTGAGACATCCATCCAGAGTTAAATCAACCAGTGGTCTGATCCTGAGCGAGGGAGGATGCTTGCTTCTAGGATGGGATCCTCCAGCATTAGGGGTTCAGATAGGAGGAAACTGTTAAGTTTTCAAGCCACTAGATGGGATCTAGAGTGACGGTTTGACCATGTATAAGTTCCATCGAAGGTGTGCAAATCCACCAAGTGTAGATCATTGATAATCTATTGAAAGCCTTTACTATCATTATCCGACCATTTGATTCCACCTCACTTCTCATCAAGGGAGAGGATTAGATTAAATTCACCCCTGAGAATTAAACATATGTTCCCTATAATCTCATTTAAGTCCCCGGGGCTGTTGAGGAAAGCTTCCTTCTCTGGCGCTTGCTGCATCCCATAGACATTGGTAATCACACCTTCCTTGTTCGATCTAATGGCCTTATAATTTGTTGTGATAGTCCACCTTGTAGATATAAAATTGTCCAAACTTATCGTAGCTAGATTTCAGAGGATTGCAATCCTTCCTGTTGCTCCTATGGACTCATTGTACATGAATTGACCCTGCCATCAACACCTGGAAATAATTCCCTCGACTATTTCTTGTGTGCATTTCGTCTCCTCAAGGAGAAAAATATCCATATTTTCAACCATTATGCTATTTTGGAGAACCCTATGCTTGGTTCTTCCATTTAAGCCTCTATCATTCCATGAGATAATCTTCATGAGGAATATGGAGGGCTGGGGAGAGAAAGAATCCATTTGTGAGCTTCTGAATATGACCAGAATTAATCATGAAAGAACCCACCTCACGAATGAACTATTGCGTGGATTTTCTTCCCCTTCTGTTACTTTCCTTTGGTGATTTTCTAATCTCCTTCCTTGGATCTTGGTGGATCCCTAAGTTTCCTCCTAACCCAGAGGTTGCTTCTGCGGTAGAATTCAAGTACACTTTACGCTCTTTGCACCATTGCTCTAGAGGAATGGTTTGTAGTTCTTGCTCATGGCATGCCTCCTCATGCTTGTCCAAATCAATGTCCTCTAATTCCTTTTCATCCAACAAAATTTCTATGTCCCCTCCATTCTTCGTGAACTGGTCTTCAGTACGAGGGATTTGGTAGTTATTGGTCATCGACGGTTTTGAAGGACCTGGAGCAGATTTCTTCTGGGTAGTTCTTTGTTTATCAAGGACATGTGTGAAATTGTCTTTGGATTTCTTTAGGGAACTTAGATGGTTCTTCGGGGAGGTATTGAGGGAATGATTCTTGAACAGATGGCCATGCTCGTGAAACTTTCAACATTTAAAAGGAATGTGCTCATAATCAATGGTTTGGGCCCATTCCTGATCTCATAATTCCAGGGTTATTGAACTGGGTAGAGGCTTGGAAATATTCATGTATACACAGATCCAAGCATAGGAGGTGTACCGTCTTTGTCAGGTGGCTTCAACGAATTTTACATAGAGGCCTAGGGTATTGCCCATTCCAATAATAATTTCACCGAGCTAGAATTCTTTTGGTAGAGAGTAAAGACAAATCCAAATTGGGGCATATGAGAAATCCTCTATCTCAGGGCTGAAGCGCTCTATCCAGTATCAAAGATACAAACCCGTTGAGTTGAAGAAATACAAACCTCCCTTGAAGATTCTGTCCTTGTCCACCAGATTGTCAAACATGGCCATGAAAAAACCCTTTGAGCTGAGCTGCAAGTCATAGTGTCCCTTGGGGTTCCACTAGTTCTTAATCCATTTAGTTAGATCCTTCTCTGAGGGCCATAACCCTGAGAATTTTTTGATCAATGCATGCTCCTTCATGTATTCCATTTGCTCTGCAACTCTTGTGGAGCTAAACACATATTTCGGTAAGGCGACGACTTGAGGGATAAACTTTCCTGACTCTCATATGCGATTCACCTCTGAATAAGAGGACTCCACCTCAACATCCATGGATTTCCCCTGTTGAGCTCCTCATGATACTGTTGGTATCTCAAATGCGACATCGACTCAAAGGTCGACCATGACCCACAAGCTCCTAAAGAATAATTTATTATTTTGTTGCAATAGGAGGGGGATATCGCCCCCTCGAACTTTTCCATTGTTGAAACCTCAAATCAATTGTGAGTAGAAAGAGCAGAGTATGTGTAGGGTTACATTGATAATCCAAAACCCTATCGAGCTGATATCATCCAAACCCTAGAAGCAGAGCTCCATTTGATCGCTTATATAATGTTCTATATGTATATTGTATTGTAAACAATGAAGAAGATGATGAATACAAAAGATTAGAGGTGCATATTTAAATAGGTTGTTAGTTTCCCTAGTTTGGGTTTCTAAGGTAAAAATCTTTGTGTAATGTGTGTGTGTGTGTGCCATTGTATCTTTTCTATTTTTATTAAGAATATGTTTGCAGTAATTAATTGTACAAGTTTAAAATCTACATTTGGTATTAGAGCTATTATTAGCTTCAGGGGGACGCCTTTTTGGCTAAGGGTTTGGCTTGGGTATGTGATAAATCTTGTTACAATGAGATATCTGTGGTATCGATTCTTCAGCTGAAAAAAACGATGAGTAGTTCGAAAACAGAGATCAAGAAATCTAGTGGGCAAAATTTTGAGCTGTGGACGCTCAAGATGGAAGATTTGTTGGTGGACAAATATTAGTGGATCGTTGTGGATCCATATATTGCACCAACAAGAATGTCAACAAAAGATTGGAAAAAGTTGGATTGGAAGGCAAAGAGCACAATTTGATTGTGTCTCTCAGATTCAGTGTTACTAAATGTGCCAGGGGAAGCTACAATCAAGACATTATGGGATACATTAGGGGTTTTGTACCTGTCAAATTCCCTGCTAAATAAACTGTTTGCACGGAAGAAGCTGTACACCCTGAAGATGAAAGATGGAGATGTTAGAAGAAGAAGATTGCAGAATAATAAAATAAAAAATAGATACAGAAATAAAACACAGAAGATACACAATACAATAGAGACACTAATACATATGGGGTCAAAATATGACAAAATATTACGATGATATGGGTTAAATTAATCGTACTATCACAAATCACTACAATTTCAATCATGTTTTTGGGGCTCCCCAATGTTCATCGTACATCCGACACAGTTCTTCCATTGACAATTTTCCGATGAGAGGGAGTCCATATATCGACAAGATTTTTTTCTCTTGTGACAAATGTTAGTCGATTTATAGATGAAATTTCATTGATATATCGACGAAAGTTCGTGTACATTGAATTATCGACGAACTTTTGTCGATAGATCGATGAACATATTTATAGTGGAAAATCCACCTAAAATCCAATTTTGCAATAATGTGTCTTTTTCTTGGTAAAAGAGAATTTGAATATTAAGATGTTTTAGTGTATGATCAACGCGTAATGTCCACATCACCGTTTTACCTGATGTCCCATCGTTCTCTATCCATCACCATTTTCCCTTCACAATACCCCATGACAGTACATTCATGCGCTTGCTTTACCGACAAAACTCTCCATGAACTCTTGCGAGTAAAGAACCGATGCAGGTTAAAGCTGTGACACAACCCTTCTACCCCTGCGTTGTTTATCACCCTCAGACTCTCTGGCATTCGATTGCTCTACCCTTGGCGCCTGTGTTGTTCATAACTTGTTTCGGGTCCTTGGTGCCTATGGAATTCACTTGCTCGCGCCCATTAAAGCCCTGTTTTGGGTGACTTCTTCTGCGCATACCCATCCTCTCCTCCATCCCCATGGTAGTGGCAAATAATTGTTGTGGCCGAGTTAATGGATTAGGATACAAGTCCCCTGTTCAATTGAATCTCGAGCTTACTTGGTGGAGCACGACGTGGATTCCACATAAATAATGGATTCATAACATGATCGAGTAGCAGAGTGGGCATGGAGATCAAGTGTGAGAGCAGAATTAGAGGCCGAGGTATGCGTGTGAAGATGGGGTAAGCTATGAGGAATGCGCTGTCTCAACAGCTGGAGAGTACATTGCAGAGATGTCGCTTTATGATCCAATTCTCTCAGGTATTCTTCTTCCTGTCCACTAAATTTCGGCAACACAATGTACTGGACACCATTCCCATTCCCATTCACATTAGCATTTCCTCCAACCACATCGACAGCCCAAGCCAACAACCCCGCCATTCCCTGCTTTGTTTGCGCTTATGATTATTATTGTGTATTATGCATCCTGCCCCATGTACTTCTTCCATCACCATTTTCCCTTCACAATACCCCATGACAATACATTCATGCGCTTGCTTTACCGACAAAACTCTCCATGAACTCTTGCGAGTAAAGAACCGATGCAGGTTAAAGCTGCGACACAACCCTTCTACCCCTGCGTTGTTTATCACCCTCAGACTCTCTGGCATTCGCTTGCTCTACCCTTGGCGCCTGTGTTGTTCATAACTTGTTTCGGGCCCTTGGCGCCTATGGCATTCACTTGCTCGCGCCCATTAAAGCCCTGTTTTGGGTGACTTCTTCTGCGCATACCCATCCTCTCCTCCGTCTCCATGGTAGTGGCAAATAATTGTTGCGGCCAAGTTAATGGATTAGGATACAAGTCCCCTGTTCAATTGAATCTCGAGCTTACTTGGTGGAGCACGACGTGGATTCCACATAAATAATGGATTCATAACATGAGTAAGCACTCTCTTCATCATTTGGTGTAGTCTCTCTTTTGTTATTCTGGTTTGCAGTAGCACAGGATGCCTGTAGGCCCGGGATTTTCAGTTTTTGCTTAAGTGTGTGTTTCCTCTTCCCTATCCTGGTCGATCCTACTCCATTGCATTTAAGTCGATAGTTGTATGCTACTATGCCCTACACATGACTCTTCTTACACAAGAAGTGATATGCCTTTTATCTGAATTTTGTGTGAAACAATGGCGGCCTCAAACAAGCATCTGTTTTTTTAAGCTCTATTAGAATCTCTGAACAAGCCTTTGGTCGACTCATGCACGGTCCATATCTGGCTTAATCATAAGTATTTGGATCTTTTGCAGAAAACCCATATCATCTCAAGGGTTTATCTATCTTCTTTGCACTCTTTCTGATCACGGTACCTTAACCCTCTTTGTTTTAAAATGCATTTGGAATGTGATCACCATACTTCTATTTTCCATTTCACAAACACTTTCTCTCTTAGTTCTGTAATAAGTGCATTTCACTCCTTTCCCCTTTGCTAGCACACTAGTAGCGTTGTGTAAATAACAGCTTGTAGAGTGTAGTATGAATGTGTTTATGGGTTAAATTTACCCAACTCATAAATCGAACTCTAAACCATTTAGCTTAGCAGCTCTATTTGCAGTAAGTGCATATATATATATATAGATATATATATATATATATATTATATATATATGTCAAGAGGAAAAATGGGTATGCACACTTTTATAAAATTTAGCCCGAACTCATTTCAATTTAATGCATTTAAGTTTTCTTATAGCATGCTTGCCAATTTGAACAACTTCGTTTTGAGAAGTAGTCCTTGTTTGTTTGTTTTAGTTTCTAATGCCTAGTCAAACATTCCGATTTTAGGCCCTATCGATTTTTGTTTTTGTGATAATTTTGGCTAGCACATAAAGACTTTTGCTATGTTTACATTTGATTGGCATACATGTAGTTACTTCCTGTAAATTGGATACTTGAGTAATCCCTAAAGATTTTTCCTGTGGGATTTTGTAGACTGATTAGACTATTGGAAACTCTGAGAGATAAAGTTACAAGGTTGGCTGTAGTAGTAACTACCCTTGTCAAGGACACCATGATAGTGACCCACCAGGTCAGTTTCCCATAGGTACAGAGTTATAAGTAACTTTGTTGCAACTTCAAACTCAAACTGCTCTCAATTCTTTATACGAGCCCAATTCCCTCTCTTATAGAGTCTGGAATGTTCTGTTGATCCACTAATCCCTATTTTGACACGAGACCATGGGATAAAACCACGGTCTAATCATCTCCTTTATTGCCCTCTAAGCCCCTGACACTAAGTTCCTTTATCTTTATAGGACCAAGGCTTGTGACCTCAGTCTAAGCCCCGAGAACTTTGTTGATATGCATTGAATGTCCACCATATATCTCATGTTCCAATCGATGGTTGGATCTTCAGTTCACCGTTGATTCGTTCTGATGATCAAAAATGGATATTCTAGTTCCTCTACACCACATGTTCTGATGGTCGCTGATCTGTGTTCTTCAATGGATGAATGCCACGTATAGCGGTCCCATGACATTGGGACTTCACGCCGTTTTCAACAACTCAAAACTCTCGAAGGCCGTGATCGGCAATGACCTAGACCATTGATCCCTTTGGTGATCAACGATCATGATCTCTTCCTTTGCGATATCGTTCAACAATGGATCATCGTCGATCTGGATTGCGGATCCAGTCTGGACCGTTGATTCTCCTTTAGTTATAGTTCAACTCATGCCGTGGGCCACCACAAAACTTTGATCAGTCTGGAACCTTGCTTCTACATGTTGTCTCCTGAGTGGACACCTTTACTTTAGCATTACGTATCTCATCATCGGGACATCAAGACTTACAAGACTTCTTATCAACCAAAAACTCTCGATGGCTGAGATACGAAATGACGAGGGTCGTCGATCTTCTGTCCGAAATATCTAATCTCCGTCGTCCAATCCTTAACACTATTGTAAAGGTAGAAGTCATCGAGGGACAATGCCCGTGATGATTTAGGCTATCGATCTGCACTTGAGATCTAATCTAAGCAGTGAATCTGCATTCAAAGGTTTTCCATGGAAACCATGTATCGTGAGACTTGGTCTCCATGTGTCGCTTCCTTTGTGGAGTTCCTTATGTCAGCGTGACGTTTGTTGTCGTCGGGGCCTCGGAAATTTTAGGCCCTCCAATACTTTAAAACCTCCACTGCCCGTGGTCCACCATAATGAGAACCGTCGATCTGGATCTCAATCGAATGGTCACGATTCTCCCTTAACTTCCTTGTGTCTTCTAACTCCTGATGCACTGTCGTCCGTCGATCTGGCTCTGGAAAGGATGGCTAGATCTTACTCTCACCATAAGATATCAGGACTTTTATAGAGTCCTTCTTGCTTCGGATACAACTGTCGCTGTCGATCGGCTCTGGAACATATATCGACAATTTAATTGGGATTTGATCTGACGATTATAAGTTATCCATCCTTCACAGTATAGTTTGGTGCGATTTGGATCGTTGATCCTTCCAATGATCAACGATCAACGTATGCTGTAGGTTCTGTTGCACACCAAACTTGTAACAACACTTAGCTCTTTCCTGCACACAACAACTCTTGAAACTCACACAAATGCTAACTCAATATATCATTGAATGATACACATAGGTGCCAAATAAACACACGAAGATTCTATTGATGAATTTGTACACAATTTACACAAGGCCTTTCTCACCTTTCCTTGGTTTGATTTACATTTAATTGGCCTCTATTCGGCCTTTTGGCCACAATTGGCCTTCTACTCACACTCTACCTCTTTCTCACTTTGTCTCTACACACACTTATTAATTAATCTTTTAATTCTTGAAGGCTTACAAAATATACAACACAGGGCTGGAACCTGAATTCATTTTAGATCCTACTTAGACTCCACAAAGTTTTCAAGGATCTCTCAGATCCACAATATCCTCAAGAGATCACTCTAGGATATCTTTTAGACCTCACAACTCACGAGATATACTATCATAGGCAGATTCACATACATGTAACCAAACTCAATTAAACAAACCCTATCATATGCATTCCTTCTAGAATTTCAATAAAATATAGGAAATTACAATAATAACAAGTTAGGAAACCAAATCCTTTGGTAAACTCAAAGACTCCCTAGGTTTGTTCAACAAGGTAGATTTTGGAGGAAAATTTCTTCTACATCAGACTCCCAAGGTTAAAATTTTTCCATGATCTCTTGATTATGTGTTGTTGGCGTGTAGTGGGCAGACTCGGGGTTCAACTTAAATCACCAACAAAACCCTAAAGATATAAGCCCTTTCAGCATCACCCGCAAGCAGGTGATGTCTCACCCGAGGTACCTATGGGCACTGCAGGAACCATGGTTCCGCGGTCATGAGGGGAAGGGAGGAATTCATTCTTACCAGTCTACTTAACATTCATTCATTATACCATTTATCATGTGCACAAAACCATCATATAACTTATTCATACTAATCATTCATTCATTTAGTGCACGCAATAACCATAATAGTAAACAAACAAATCTCAACAAAACACAAAGATACCATAATTAACGTGGTTCATCCTAAACTGGGCTATATCCACAACGACAAGCTTCTTATATTATTATTCGGCATCATTTCCTACAAAATGTGTGCACTGCTCTCATACAAGATATCTCAGTTATAACCCAACATGCCCTTACCATTCGTGCATACAATGCACACTTAGCTCATAACTTACTCATCCTTAACATGCTCTCCCCAAAAAATTCAACTCGAACTCGAACTCTCTCTTTCGAACTTACTTTCTACCCAAAACCCATACATATTTATACATTGACATTAGGGGTTAGCCCATTACAAAATGGACCAAAATACCTAACTAACTTCCTCTTTTCGCGCGTGCTGACCCCTGAAAATGCACTAATTGCCTTCCTTTCTTCTGTGCGCGCTGCTCCTTAGCCAACTTGTCGCATAGTTTGCTTCTGCACAGTTCCCAAAACTGGTCCCAAAATGCTCTGCTTCAACAGACCCCCAACACTCACCTGTGGCTCATCCTGAGCCACTTCAGGTTTTTTTCCATATCTCAAAATGACTTAATGCTTGTTCTTGCTCCTGCATCTCTATTGAAGGGAATTCTAATGCTCTTGCTGATAACTCCATTACTTTGCGCTCTCTTGATGCTTCTGATGGGTGAGAGATCACCATTCTTGCTTATGTACTCTTTGTTGTACTCTTCCTATGTCCTTTTCTTTGATGTTATCTTGGCTCCTTCCAAAAGCCTACACAATGAAGCTATCTAATACTACACATATGTTTCTATCTCTTCTTGTTTCTACACTGCACGCTGAAATGTTTCATTTGTCACTTCCTTTACCTGATCGCCTATCTTTTCTAATTCATCTTCTATCAAGGCCTGGGTGGCCACTTCCTTGAATGCTTTCCTCTTCCTCCGCCGGTGTACTGGTTTCCTCTTCTCTCTAAGGTGCGGTACTGTCTTCTGTGTTTCTCCTATGCCATTTCCTTGTCCTCCTTATTCCTCTTCTTCTTGATCTTTTTCTGGTTCTATCTCCTTCTTTGGTTCTGTCTCTGGGATTCTACACTCTTCATCCCAATCATTTACTATTTGGCTGATGTCCTGCTTCGTCACTCTGTAATGTGTCGACAACCATTGGTAAGCTAGATCCTTCTTCACTTGAATATAGATACGATGCATCCCTGCCTTAAACCGTGCAATACCTTTATATACTTCAATAATCTGCGGTGGAATGCACTGCAAGCCCTCGATGCATTTTCAAATAGTCTCTTTGTAAATATAAAAAGTAACATTATTATCCATCTGTTGATCCCTATGCGCATTATTCCATAAAGACATATATCTCGTTGCCAAAAATGACTTATGGATTCCTTTCAAGAACTGCGTCTCTTCGGGCTTCCTCCACGTAGTCAATGTTGGTCTCCAGTTTTGATCATGTTTTTTGCCTATATTATATCACAAAGACCTCCATTTCCATACCCAGTACAATTCAGTGTTTCAGGTCATTAAAAATCTTTAATATTGCAGCCTGACAGTCAATGCAATCAAGATTAATAACCAGGCATAGTGGAACTCTGTTCCTTTCTCCTCTGCCTCCCTGTAGTCCATAAAAAACTGATTGACCATAAAAATCGACCAGTTCATCATTACTTCTGCTACACACTTCTCCACCGCTGCTATGGCTCCCGCTGGTACCTGATGTTTGTGACATTTTCTCAATCGCTTACATGCCAACACTTGTGTTGCAAACCTTACTGTATCATCAGTGATGCTTGCCCATCAAGCCCACGTGCTGCTCTATGTGTTCCATACGTCTCCTTGATCCTCTCTGACAATGCTTTCTCGTTGGCCTTGTCCGTGAATAATGGCAAAGGGTCCTTGCCTTGTGTAGGTAATCCTGTGATCCACGCAATCAACTGTGTATCTATCGACACGGCTCTGTCCAGCCATAGGAATCCTCCATGGACACAAATAAACAACAACTTAACACATGCATTGATTTCCGCGCTCCTACCAAAATGGGGTATCTCCAATAGATTTAGAATCCCTACTCACTACAACCTTGTCACCCATTTCTTTGGCTACAGTATCATTACCAGTGATCCGGGTCTCATTACTATGCACAAATAGTTCTAGTGAACTAGCTCTGAAAATTCTTCGCATTTGACAGGTCGTGGTCCGAGTATCCCAAACTCTCTATTTCTCCTAGCATGTCACCCTCGATAGTGACCCCAGGGGGAATCGTTGGTGTAACCATGGCATACTTGGCTTCCTTCTGTAGTCTGACCTGCTTCCCTGTGGGTTTTCTCGGAGGCACATATGGTTAAGGAAAGTTTACTAGCTGCTTTGCGCTCGAGGCTTCTTCTTGAATTAGCGTTGCGACCGACTTACTGTGTTGTTTCTTCGTCCCTGATGTAGATGCTACTCCCTTAGGTGGCACCATAACTCTTTGTGCTTCGGCTTTGTTATGTAAACTCTTGGCTCTTACGT
>CBVK0105394765.1:0-11846 GCA_900067695.1 Picea abies | reverse complement strand
CTTCCGATCTCACAATGGAGCTACTAGTGTACAATTAAGCTTGTTGTAGTTGGGTATTTCAGAATGTAGAATGGATGGTCTACAATAAGACATATGTCAGAACATATAAGAAAGAACATGGTGAAGGTTACAAGTTTCGGTGCTAGAATTGGAAAAGAAAGCATTGGTCTGCAGTTCTTAATGTCTCACAAGGAGAACATTATCCTCGGATGGAGCCAGTGTTACTCCTTAAGCCTATTTCTACCTTTTTATTCCAAAAAAGTTATCCTATCCTATCAAGAATCTTTTCTAAGACCAATTTGTCTTGTTTGGTGCTCCTTTTATAATTTAATTTTCATTTTTGGTTTGATTTTCCTTTGCTTAATTTCATTTTCACTTTCTTTTTATAAGATATGTTTGAAATATTTGCATAAGTAGGATGTGTCACATCAGATTTGTTATTCACATTTCCAATGAAAGGGAATTTTCCAAGGTTTAAAGAATACGCAAGGTCGCTACAAGAATGTTTCCATTCTTCCAGCACATTAAAACATCATTATTTCAAGTGTTCTTCAAATTCGAAGATCATGACAACAGTCCCAAAATCATGCAGGAGATCATGCAAATAGTTATTGTATTTAATCGTGTCATATCTAAATGATTATTTTATCCCTATGCATGATTTAATGAATACAAATCCAAATCTGCTCATACTTCCATCATGCTCAAGTGCCAGGCCACGAATTAAAAACATGCAAAACTATGATTTGAAATTTTTAATGGATTTATGAAATAAGGGGATATGCAGTTTAATGTCATATGCAAAAAAAAAACTTCCACGTTAGTTATTTTGTGCAAGCATCTTTGAAATCCCGAGTAAGGGGAAACCCTAATTCTTGCAAGTATAACAAAGCTCGTGCTCAGTGTGAACGTGTCAGAGTGGAATATGTCACCCAATAAAGGTGGTCAAATTCTTCGATTAGAACCAGAGGGGATTGAACTATTAGAAGCATGCCCTGAAATTATGCAGAAATTTGTTCAGGGAGAGAATGATTCAAGTTTTGTTGTGCTTTTCAAGGGCATCATGAAGAAATTTCAATGTTATTTTCTAATAACTTCTATGGGTTTCAAAATCATGTGGGAGATGTGATTATTCATGTCACACAACATTCGATTGCAGTAGCTTATCATTTTCCTGTAAAAGGTGAAAGGTGGTAGAAGAGGAACAAACTCCCTGCAGACCTGTGCAACTAATTCTTAGTGGCAAAACATCACAATCTAGACTAGATTCAAGGCATCCCAAATAAATGGTTGAAGAAGGAATGGCAGAGTATCTTAGTAGTGGTCCAAAAATATATAACATGTGAAGGTAGGTTTTCTACCATTCATTGCTATCACATACAAATTTTGATGCATTTAAATGGAGATAAAGAAATGAATCTTCCATTTTATCTTTTGAAAAGTTTGACAAAGATGAAAAATAGGATACAAATCCATCCTCAAACTTCCCTTCAAAGTTTATTTCATTAGGGTCTTAGCAAAATTCTGGTTATGTATGCATTAAGTGAAGTTCAAGTGTCTTGGAAACAACTATTGTCTTCCTTAGGGTTTGAAGAACAAGTTTAAAAAACACAAAAAACAACTCATGACAAGAAAACTAGGGTTTCAACAAGAAAGGGCAGCACATCAAAGAGTACAACAAAGGTAAAAGAAGAAGCTTCCCCTATAATGAGAGAAACCAGATCGAGCAAGAGAAAGCTCGCTTTACAGCAAGAAGAATTAGCTAAGCAGAAATATGAACCATCTGCATCAAAACAAGAGTTTGTGGGAATTGAAAGGATGTATACTAGGAGGAGGACTAGACAAATGACATAGAAACTTCATAGGATAAAAATAGAGCCTGAATTAGAAATTCATGATATACTAATTGAGAAATCTCCTAAGGTAAGACAGAGCAAAATGAACAAAGGCAAACAACTTGTAAGCTACCCTAGCAGACCCAAAACTCGACCTGCAAATAAGTCGAGGTTGAATTCTAAGTCTCTGTTCAAACCATCTCTGAAGGAAGAAAAATTAATTATCATAGATGATGACATCTCGGAAAAGACCCCTGATATTACTAAGAAATAAATGTTGGCCATTAAAACCTTAATGGAAATTCCAATAAGGAAAACTAGGAAGGAAAAACAACAACAACCAATGGCTAAAGTTGAATCCTCTCAATCATATGATGGAATAGAGCAAGATCTCAACTACAGTCCAAAGATGCAAGAATTTTCATAATCCTATATGGAAGAAGCATATAGCTTATCTAAACCTGTGAAAGAGTAAATTATTGAAGAAACATCCTCAAAGGAAAATCAATTTGAAAGAAAGCCTAGAAAACCTAGAAGATCAATTGATCTAAATATACCTGCATGAGAAGAGGACCAAGCTCAAGACAGGGCAGAAACAAAGGATGTACCAGAAAAACAAGGGTTAGAGGAATACATGACAATTATTGAGTATTTGAGACAACAAAATCAAATTCTTGAGGTGTGGAATGCTAAGCTACATGAGAAAGTCCAAAAATTAAAAGAAAAACACAAGAAACAATGCAATTTTACAAAGAAAATCAGGAAGGAGAACGTCAAATTATACTAGACTAATGTGGTGCTCAAAACCAAAGTAAAGCAGGAAATATCTAAAGTTCAAACTTCTGCTCAAGGATGAAAGGTTTCGAGGGCTTGATCAAGACACAAAGTTATCTCATATTTTTGGGTTCATGCCGCCAGAAATAGTGGTTTTTGTAGCTCTCCTTTTTTGACATAATGATGAGGAAATTCAAGAAGTTGAATAACTTTTGCAGGCAAGTTCAACATCATGAATGACAATGATGTAGTACAAATTGAAGGTCTAGTTTCATGTGTATCTATTCCTGGAGAAGTTGTTGCAGATCCTTTATGCTAGGGTCAAATATATCTTAGGAGTTATTATATGGTCCTATAATAGAAGATATTTTCCCTAAGATCCAAGATTTTAGTTGTTGACACGTTGTATAAGTAGAATGTGATCTCTAGTTGATAGCCAGATATATAGAATCTGTAACCAGGTTTTAGGATATGAGATCCAAATGGAAACCAACTCTTTGTATAAAAAGGAAATTAGATGACAAAGTTAGGGGGTTCAAATTTTGTGGCATTCAAGGAACATATTCATCAAAAAATTGTAAAGTTGGAATTTGCAACATTTTGCACTCAATTGAAAAACATTCTAATGGTTAGACTATCTTTTTCTATGTATCTTATTTCTTCTATCTTATTTGAACGCATTTGAAACTTTTTGCAAATCATTTGGTTTATCCTGTTATGTCTCAAATTTTAGTAAAATATTTTTGTTGTTAAAATCATCTTTTCAGGAGTTGCATTTGAATGATTCTTTCATGTTTTTGAATATTATTTGGAAATTTGAAATTTCTTCTTCACAATTGAACAGATTGTAACTTCTAGTTTCTCTTTCATCGACCTTTACTTTATTCATATAACTTGACATAATGAATGTGTTTGACTAGGTTGAATGTTTTGGAAACTTGATTCAAAAGTGTAACCTGCTCAATTGTTGTCCAATCTATCCACAAACCAATCTATAAACTCAATTTGATTTACAAATATAAACCATTGTAGTAACTGATGTGCCCTAGCTTGCCCCTTAACTACTAGGGACAACTTTAGGAATAATAGGTACCATCCTTGGAATGAGGGGAAGTGCCTAGGGGGTTTCCTCTGAATATTTTACTTGGAAACACACACACTCGCACACACTTCAACTTAATGGAGGATTATATTGCTTGGCGGAATTTTATTGAATTTCATTATCATTGAATTTGGACATGAACATGAACCAGGGGACTTAGGGCTTAGACATACAAACATGAGGACTAAAAAAGTTGAGGTTGTCGTTGAATATGTCTGATGTGTTCTAGCTCACCAAGGTGGAGATTTTTTGTATGTGTTGATTCTTCATTTTCTCTCTATATTGTCAAGTCAACTTGTCAATAAATGCTTCCCATCCATTTAAATATATACACCTATTAGTTGGCTCTAGTTAATAAATGTATCTAATTTCCCACCTGGATAGGCTCTTGTGTTAATAAGATATCTTCTTATCCAACTTATATGCTATAAAGAACTACTACCTTGGAAATTCCATCCAAATTAAATCAAATCACATGTGCACATGCACACAAACACATTACAAACTTATTGGGGAGTTTTATCAAATTCTTTTAGCTTGGAATTTTTTTTTTATCAAATTCAAACACAAACTTGAACCAAGTGAGTTAGGGCTTATAAAGAAAAACACAAACACCAATCATAGGTTGTAACTAAATATGTGTGATGTGCTCTAGCTCACCAAGGTTGAGATTTCATGTGTGTGTTCATTCTTCATTTCCTCTACATACTATCAGGTTTAGTTGCTAATCAATGCATCCCATCCATTCAAATTTATCCACCTATTAGCCATCTCTTGTCGATAAATGTATCTAATTTCCTACCTAGATAGGCACTTGTGTTAATAAGACAGATTCCTACTATTATGGAGAAAATATCACGGGTGGATGGCAAGATCTTCCTAGGATCTACCTATTGATCTTAGACAGACAAAGGGCTAGACTTCTATGGCTTTTCTTTGGACTCAAGCAATTGGATTCATGATTAAACTAAGAAGTGGTAGAAATAACATACCTTTTCCGGAACGTTGTCCTTCGTATATCCTTGTTGTTGTAGATCTAAATTTACAGCTCTAGACTCTGCAACCTACTTCCTGCCACAAAAGACAAACAATGCCTTCATGTTGCTCTTCTTGGTGTTAGAATCCTAGATCTAGTTTGGATCTAACCTGATTTATAATGTAACAAATCAGATATGAATATTTATGCATGAAAACAAACATTCATAGGGGAAAACCAATGATCTATTAATATAGAAAATGGAATTACATCAATACAATTACCTCATGATGTATATGCATTCCTCTTTTCCCCTTACTCCTCCTCAACTCTTAAACCAAGCTAGGCAACTTAACTGTAACTAATGTAGATGGAGAAGCTCCTTTGAATTTTGGCAGCATAGATCTGTAATGATTCTTTCTCCTCATGCTCAAGATTTTCTTCTTTATATAGATCCTTGGAAGATGATTGGGAGAGCTTCTAGATCTTCTATAAACCAATGGATACTTGAATGATGTGAGTTCCAAGGCTCATGCCATGAAGAACAAACTCATCTCTCACTTACCTCTTTGAAACTCCGTGAATCTAGAAGGTTCCAGACAGTGTCGCAGGTTGCACTGTAGTTGACCAACAATGCGTCGCTTGGTGTCATGTGTATGAAAAGCAACATCCTTCAAAAATGACCTGAATCTTAAGCTGGAGTTGTGTCTCAAATTTCATCTTATGTTGGATTCCCTTATGGCCCTGTAGGGTGGAAATTAAGGCTATAAAACCTACCCAACCCATATGTTATATAGAACTATTGCCTTAGAAATGTAATCCAAAATTAATCAAATTATGAAATCCATGAAGAATGAGCGAGAAATATAAAATAGGAAGAGGTTCCCAGGGCACTGTTTACATAATAGAGTTGTCGCTAGGGAAAATGTATGCTTTGAAAAAAATTTCATTCAATGATGAAGGTAGAGAGAACATGAGAATGATAACAAAAATCCAAACAACTTGAAAAATCCATCATGGAAGCTTGGTTAAGCTATTGGGCTTTCAAGAGATTCCACCCTGAATGGAACAACTATTACCACTAATACCCTTCCCTAGACACTTGTGGCTTTGTTCCTTGTATCGTTGTTGGCATTATTTCTTGCTAAGAGTTGTGATTTGTTGATTTTTTATGAATCCACGAAACCATCTGGACATGTTTTTTTTCTCCTTTCGGTGTGTTTGTTCTCCCATAGAGGTATACATGGTTAAGGCACTACACACTTGGCACTTAAAACAATTCAATAGAGTTCATTCTATATGAACAAGTGCCAATGGTTGAACTAATTAAAATTCCCTCGACATTGTTGAAATAAATAAGGAAGATGCTTCTTACTACACCTTTCCACAACATGAGGTGCCCTTAGGCGCAAGTGAAGACCACTTCAAGTAGGGAAATGTTTATCTCAAGTGGAGTTGTAAACGTCATCATGTTTCAAATACAAGGTTGGAGGATCATCATCAACACCTAGTATTGACTCATCATGTGTCATTTTCTTGGAGTGTTTGAGATAACCAGAGGAGAGAAATGCAAAGCTCTTCTTGCTTGAAACTAATCGCTTCACACCAAATACCTCAATAATGCTTGGTTGTTCAGGACACCCACATGTGCCATTTGCAAAAAAAAAATTGGGGATTGTAGAGGATCAAGGAAATCATGTATTGTAGGTCCCTTTGTACACAAAATTTACCAAACAACAATAATTATTGTAGCAATCAAATGACATGAAGTTTTAATAATATTTATTGAATGGTTATGGTATTTTTTACTTGCATTTAGTTATTATAATTTGTTGGATTAAACCCTAGGGGACAAGCACATGTTGGTTTCCTTGTTTCATGTCCCTACTAAGTTATGCTAGGAGTCATTTGTTTTGCTGAAGATTTAAGTTAGAGCCTTTCCATAGCAACACTCTACCATCCACTCTTCAAAGCTAGCCGTTTTATCCTATCACTGAGCTAAAGAAGAAGGAAAACACACTAAGGCCTAGGGTTTCTACACCTTAGTGAGTCATTTTCCCCTAGGGTTTGATTGATGAAGACTTTCCTTAGCAACACTTCATCATCTAACTCTCTTGTCTTTAGCCCTACCATTTATTACTCAAGTTATCCGTTCAAATTTTCCTTTTGAGCTAGAGAAGGAGGAAGACGCACTAAGGCCTAGGTTTACTACACCTTAGTGAGTTGTATCCCCTAGCGTTTGATTTGTGGAAGCCTTGCCTTAGCAACACTTCAACATCAAACCCTCTTGTCTCTAGCCCTATCACTATCATCACGGCCCTTCAACTTTTGCAGTGATTTTGACTCCATTTACCCTAATAGTGCATTGATCTAGACCTTCTATGTTGAGTACCTTGATCATACACACATCCAATACTTTGAACAACTACTAATCCTTTTAACCCTAGCTTAGACTAATATTTTATAACCCTATTGTTTTTGTCATCTACTTGTGCTATAAACATATCCATGTAGCATTTATTGTGTCTTTAAAAGCAATTGAAATATTGGCTAAGGCGTTGCTTCTAGTATTGATATTGTTACATTGATGATAAATTGCCTTTGCTTATTGTGATGCTTCATTAGCATTTATTGAGAAGTGATATATATTGTAATCATTGCTATTGTACATCGTTGACTTGCTTCATCAATATTGTCTATCAAATTGCTTTATATCAGAAGTCCTTGATTATATGAAGTACTAACCAAGAAAGTGATCTTGCGTATGCATAGTTTTTCTTCTTGCTTTGTCTCAGGCAGGTACACTCTTGGTTATCATTTGTGCTTCCGTTTATCTTTATCTTTATTGGTTGATTAGCCAGACTTTCTGATCGATGGTGACTTGTGAGGGGGGGGAAATTTACTTAGCCTTTTAAGCCTTTGCCTTCTCAAAACCCCAGGTCACGGGGGACATCTCCTGACCCTGGGCCTACCACCCTAAACAGAAAGAGCTATCCTATTGAGGTGACGGTGGTAGGATAGTCTCAGTTACGCAAGTTTTCCCTTCTTCCATCCATCTTTTTCTACAACTACAAACTGTGCGATAACAGGTACAATGATGTCAATACAATGCAAGAGAACTAAAGTGGCTCATATAAAAGGTTGAAAAGTTTAGAAAGGTGCTTGGACTTATGAACACCCCTTCGGATTAAGGGGGGGAATGTTAGATACCTAATCCTTGGGATTGGTGTCTTGTAAATATTGTAAATATCATAATTCAGAAATGTGAAGAGTCATAGGTGAATAGGAACAGTCATCCAACCTCTAGAAAGATGAAACCAAAGGTCACCTGTTTGTATATATATTTCACTCACTTTAATACAAAATAAATAATGCATGGAGTTATTCATCTTGGTTTATCAGATAGCTCAAATACAATCTGAGAGTTGGCTTATGGCTACCCAACTCAAATACGACTAGGAGTGAGAGTGGCTTAAATTAAAAGAATGGGTGTGTGGATATCCAACTTGAATATAGGATACGTCATGGTTGAGATACAAAGGTGAGTAGGTTTATGGATACCTAGCTTAAAATAGGGTTAGTGTTAAATTTTGAGCTTGATTTCTTAAGCGTATTATTTCTTTGAATTCTTCAACACTTTGATTCCATCTTAATACATTTCAACAATATAGAATCATAATTGAATAGCAATAATCATGTAGATACGTAAGCATGCACATCAACAACACATATACCTTGGGGAAACCTTGTACAAGGAGAAAAACCCCAGAAAACGATATTCCTTTATTGCATTAATAATGTAAGATCACTTACAAACATCCACCATGAAAAATCTGCTCTTAAAGAGCTTGCCAAGTTGACTCTGACCTGACAGAGAAATAAGAGACCTTGCTGATATAGACATATCCAAGTTGCTTTCAAAGACTAAGATATATCAACTCTGATATGGGTTGTTGAAGCTGCCTCTAATTGACTAATATGTTCCTCTGACATGTTGTCTCTAGATCACTGAGGTGCGCCTCTGATATGTTGCATCTACAACATTGTTATGTGCCTTTTATGCTACCTCTATATGTTGTTATTACAGCATAGTTATGCACCTTTTATGTTGTCTCTATATGTTGTTATTACAGCATTGTTATGCACCTTTTATGTTGCCTCTATATGTTGTTATTACAGCATTGTTATGCGCCTTTTATATGTTGCCTCTATAGTTGATATGCGTCTCTATATGTTGTCTCTACAAGTTAATATTACAACACTCTTATGCACCTTTATATGTTGCCTCTACAGTTGATATGTGCCTCTATATGATGTCTCTACATTCACCCTTACCCTGCATAACCATTACAGCACTGTTATGTGCCTTTATATGTTGCCTCTACAATTGATATGCACCTCTATATGTTTTCTCTACATTCACCCTTACCCTGCATAACCATTGTGTGGAAGAGAGGGGTCAACCTCTGCTTATAAAGGAGTGAAGAGGAGAAGTAGATGGCGCGAATTAGGAACTTGTTTGTATGCTTTAACATAACTCAGCTTCACACTTTAGTTTGAAAATATAACTAGACTTGAGACTTCAGTTACAACTCACCCTTGACTTGGCATGCATGAGTACTAACTTAGCATGCACATGTCATGCATGCAACATGCAACTAGACATGCATGCAGTGCATTTCATGCATGCAGCATGCATCAACATGACAACAATGTCTTTGACTTAGACATGCAACTTTGACTTCTACAACTCGACTCTTTACAAGCCAATTTGAATTTCTCTTCATGGTGGATAATGTTACACGTGCCAACGCACTATATCAATACATTTATATATGATCTGAAATCGGATCCAGAAGCCTGACAGGGCTTGAAAAATGCTCAAAAATGAAAGTGATCAGAATCCAACGAAACCAACTCCATTGCGTCCATCTCGTCTTCTCGATTCTGGCGGTATATTTACTTTGTCAAACGGGCTCCGTATATGAAATTTATCGCGTTCTGAACGGAAGCCCAAACAGGGAAAAAGTCAAAGGTCAATTGTTCAAAAAGTCAACGTTGATGACATCAGCATGCTGACTGTGCAGGAGATGATGTGGAACTCTTTGGTTGATGGTGATTGGGCAGGTTCGCTGACAAGTCAGACATGTGGCAGGCAACTGGACCGGTCAATAACTGACAATTGACATTAATCCGACAAATGGGGAGATGCCACGTGCCCCGGTCATGGGCAGCCACGTGGCACCTAGTCGTCGTCAGTTGAAGTGGCATGTTAAAAAAATTGTTTTGGGGTCCATGGGATTTGAACCCATGACCACCACCAAACCCAACACCTTAAGAAATGGTTTTTTCCAATACACCAAATTATTTCTTATGATGTAAAACCCACATTATAAAATATATTGCAAAGTATTGTATGGAGAGGGGCCAGTGCTTAGCCCTTTGGGCTAGCACTTGGACATATGAACCCATATGACCCTGTCAAGGGGGTGCGCGCCCACAAAAGGGGGCTTATGTCCAAATCTAACTATAAAGTGGGTTTTATAACCAATTTTTGGGTTTTAATGGTAATTAAGCCTATTTTTAATGGTTTTTGGGAGTTATTGGGTAGTTTTGGAGCCTAATTTTTGGGAGGAAGTTGGGGATGAGCAACCAACTTTCCCAGCTATATAACCAAGGCATGTTTGAGCTTTAGAGGGGCATTCAGAGAATATTTATTCTGAAGAGAAGCCAAGCCAAAGCCGGTTTGATGCAGAGAAGCTTTTGAGGAGGAGACGTTGTCGAACCATTTCTGGGAGCTTCGGAGGTCCATTTTGCGTGCCGTTTTCTTTGCATGGTTCTAGAGATATAGAAGAACATGACCATATCAGTATTGTAGCCATTTTTCATTGCAGCGATGTACTTTTGATCTTTTGAACAGAAATAAAGAAGCCTCCCCCACAGAGAAAAGGCCCGGAGACGTAGGCAAAGTTGTGCCGAACTCCGTTATCAATCTGCGTGTTATGGTTTGTTGTCTTTTATTTCATTTAAGATCTGCAAATGTGTATATGGATGTCATAATTCCTCTTCTTTCCTCATTCTTTAACTAAGTTTATCAAATGGTTACTTAATGCATGCAAAATTAAAACTCAACCATAAGTCATTAAAAGATCCGGCGGATCAAGTGGTATCAGAGCTAGTTGACGTTTGGATTTGAGTTGCATGTTAACCAGGGAAAAGCTACAGCGTGGTGAAGGTGAGCTTGTTGCAGAGAATCCATTAATTGGACTGAGAAAAAGAGCTTCTCACAGCGAGAATATGGCATCGGAAGAAGGGATTTCTCAAGATGAGAAAGAGTTCCGAAAAACATTCCTTGCTATGTCGGAGATGGTGCAAGTTTTGTACGAACATTACTTGGAACGGAAGCGACTAGTTTTGGTTAATTCTTCAAAGGGAAAAATTTCTCAAATGGTTAATTAATGCATGCAAAATTAAAACTCAACCATAAGTCATTAAAAGATCTGACGGATCAAGTGGTATCAGAGCTAGTTGACGTTTGGATTTGAGTTTTGCATGTTAGCCAGGGAAGAGCTCATCTCAAGGAATAAAATGGAATCTACAGGAGGACTTTCTCAAAATAAGGAGTTCAGATATTTGGTGTTTTCCATGGCCGATATGGTGAAGGTGTTGTATGAAGACTACTTGGAACGAAAGAGCACGGTTCAAGTGAAAGCTTCAAAGAACAACAAAGGAAAAGAAGGATTGAAGGAAGTGCCTTCTACATCTATTTCAGAAAACATATCTGAGGTATGCAGTGAAGGTTCCTCATCAAATTTTCCTCATTCTCATCAAGTTGGTTTTGGTGCATTCGAAAAACATACAAAAGGTGTAGGTTTGAGAATACTAACCAAGATGGGTTATGAATAAGGAAAGGGCCTTGGATGTAGAGGTCAAGGCATTGTAAATCCTATTGAGGTTGAGGAAAGGCCTCGATACTTAGGATTGGGATATGGCAAAGGTGACCTTGGAGAGTCCTCCAAGATAGGTTCCAAAATTTCAGAAGCAAGTAATGCTTCAAATGGCCAACTTAAGACATTGCAAGAACACTTCACAAAAGGAAATGGCGCATCACTTCAGGGTTGTGGTAGTGAATGCAAGTTGTCTCCAAAGAAAAGTGAAG
>CBVK0105394738.1:0-10389 GCA_900067695.1 Picea abies | reverse complement strand
ATCTCATAGAAAATGACATCAATAGCTTCTCTCTTGAAGACATGGAGCTCGAAGCGGATATTGAGAAAATGTTTCCCACAATTGATCAGCCGGGAAATATGGCCCAACAGAATTCATCATAAGAGATTGTTGATAATGAGAACTTCAGTGAAGAAGAGTCATTTACTTTCCAAAGTGTTGGTTTTTACAAGGAATCTAAAAACTTGATTATAGAAAAAGGTGATCAGAAAAATAAGAAGGGAAAATCTCGCTCGGAGGTTGACCTAAAAGATATGCAGCCATCCAAAATCTCTAAAATTCACAGAGCAACCGAGGATGCTCTTGATGATTCTATTGGTGGTTTGGAAGCAGAAAACACTAAGTTAAAAGAAAGGATCATAGAGTTGGAAGATTCCTTAATGCCTCTTCCAATTCTTGCTAGTCCTTTTTCAATGGTCAAACCTACCACACCCATTGTTAAGTTCAAAGGATCTTCAAGCCTACTCACATCAGTCAAGAGTTATGTAGAAAGAAATATTAAGAAGAGAATGTCATTAATAACAGAGGCATGGGAGGTTTCGAAAAATATTGTCTCTTTTGGCTCAAGGGAACATGCCTTCCATGAATATCTGTAAGCTTATCTAAATAAAAATAAGGTTTCTACATTGATGATGTATTACCCTTTGGAATCAAAGTATCTAACATGATGGAACTGAGAAGAAGAGAGGAAGATATGCCTTCCTCAAGTCGAATAAAACAACTAAATGCTTGCTGGAAGGAAATGATTAAAAATTTGAATAACATTGTTCAAGCATGCAGCCAAGCCATACTGAAAAAGGAAGAATTGTTCAAGAGACTCACGGAGATAGACCTAGAAGGAGGTAATAATGAAGTACAAGACCCTAAATTAATTCTCAACTCAATGTTCCTAACAAAGAAACAATTTGATGAACAAATTGAGATATTTAAAGGGTTATCAGTCGAAATTTTTTATTGCATACTCGAATATAATGAAGATGACATAGACAATTGGATAGTGGATTATTCCATGAAAAATCAAGATATTGAGGAAAGAATACATGGTATTTCCCTTGACTTAAGAGAAAGGTGATTTATTCAACATTAAAATATGGCATTAGATAAACGTCGCACCAATGAAAAACTATATTGAAGAAAGGTTCAAAAAAGAAATTGACAAATTGACCAACGAAGGGAAAGAAACAGTTGAGATGGTTCCTGTAACCATCAATGAAGACAATAAAATAACAACAACAAGAAAGTGAATACACGAGAGACCATCATAGTAAGTTTATGTTGATCACATCTTGCTTTCTTTATCAGTTCTTTCATCCAGTTACTCCACTTCTTTGACTACAAAGGTTTAACTGAAGTCTGATAACTTATCCTTGTCTTCTTTCCAAGTCTTGTTGTTCTATCATCACCCCATCCTCCTTCTACAAGCTTAATTCTTGTTTATATTTTCTTTATGGTCTTGCCTCTTCCAATTCTTGCTAGTCCTTTTTCAATGGTCAAACCTACCACACCCATTGTTAAGTTCAAAGGATCTTCAAGCCTACTCACATCAGTCAAGAGTTATGTAGAAAGAAATATTAAGAAGAGAATGTCATTAATAACAGAGGCATGGGAGGTTTCGAAAAATATTGTTTCTTTTGGCTCAAGGGCACATGCCTTCCATGAATATTTGCAAGTTGATCTAAAGAACTAAGAAGGTTTCTACATTGATGTTGTATTATCCTTTGGAATCAAAGTCTCTAACATGACAGAACTGAGAAGAATAGAGGAGGATATGCCTTCCCCAAGTCGAATAAAACAGCTAAATGCTTGTTGGAAGGAAAAGATTAAAAATTTGAATAACATTGTTCAAGCATGCAGCGAAGCCATACTCAAAAGAGAAGAATTGTTCAAGAGGCTCATGAAGATAGACCTAGAAGGAGGTACTAGCGAAGCACAAGACCCTAAATTAATTCTCAACTCAATGTTCCTAACAAAGCAACAATTTGATGAACAAGTTGAGATATTTAAAGAGTTATCAGTTGAAAAATTTTATGGCATACTCGAATATAATGAAGATGATATAGGCAATTGGCTAGTGGATTATTCCATGAAAAATCAAGATATTGAGGAAGTAGTACATGGTATTTATCTTGACTTAAGAGACTTGGAAGGTGAGTTATTCAACATTAAAATCTAGCATGAGATAAATGTCCCACCAATGAAAAAATATATTGAAGAATGGTTCAAAAAAGAAATTGACAAATTAACCAACAAAGGGAAAGAAACAGTTGAGACGGTTCCTGCAACTGTCGATGAAGACAATAAAAGGACAGCAGAAAGCAAGTGAAGACACAAGAGACCATCATAGTAAGTTTATGTTGATCACATCTTTCTTTCTTTATCAGTTCTTTCATCCAGTTACTATGCTTCTTTGACTAGAAAGGTTTAACCGAAGTCTGATAAATTCTCTCTGTCTTCTTTCCAAGTCATGTTGTTCTATTATCGCCCACCATCCTCCTTATACAAGCTTACTTCTTGTTTACATTTGCTTTATGGTCTGTGGGAGCCCCAATCCCAGTCCTAAGGACAAACGCATTTAAATTTCAAGGCTTTGCAACAGACTATATATTTCATAAATTCCAAGAGAGCTATTTCGGGATCAGTTTTGAGTGTGCTTTGTAACTCTAAGTTTTGAGTATAAAGTATTTGAGATCGATCTATCATTATATTTATTTCTCATGTGTCCACTCTATTAAAGTTCTCTTATGCATGCAGACCATCTTCTTTTTATTTTATGTGATCAGAAATCTTTAGTTTAATTATGATGGATGTGAGGAAATTTTGTCTATCTTTTTCAAATGTATGAAGTGTGTGGTTCTTGGTCATTTTTCAGGAACTCTTTAAAAAGAAAACAAAACATTTTCTTTCTTGTTATTTTTTCTTGCTATCTTTATATTTCTTCGATTACCACGACGGACTTCTGCAAAGTCCTATATTCTGAAAATCTAGAGTCCCTGGAAAATCTTAAAATAAAGAGGAGTACCACCTCTATAAAAACGCAGGGGGATTTGTATCCTCGTAAGGTTTTCGTTTCGGTCCTAACGAATTCAAGCATCAACAAAGACCAACAAAAAAATTTCAAATAAGCAAATCGCTTCGCCGAGTGTGTCCACTTTCTCCCCTCCTTTTCATCATTATGGCTAAAATGTTAAGCAGAAAATTAGAGAATGAAGGGAGATGTCAATAGAAAAAAATGCCAAATTATGGGATTGAATTCTCCGAACAAGAAATGAAAGCTATAGCATAAGTCTTTCATTTCTCTCTTGTTGAAAAATGGGCATCCTTTAGATACCTTGGCATCCCCATTTTCCTTTAAACCTCCTCATCACAAAACATGAAACAAATGAAAGAGAAAATGAATACAAAATGCATGCATTGGGGAACACGGTGGTTGAACCAAGCTAGAAGAGTAATTCTTATCAAATCCATCATGTGAGGTCTCCCTCTCTACCAATGCCTGCTCTATTGGCTCCAGAAGGCATAGTTAAATAATTTTCAATGAAGATAAGAAGGTTTCTATGGAAAGGATGGAAATCAAACCAGAAAAAATTTCACCTTGTGAATTGGAATCAAGTTACTAGTGCCAAGGACAAGGGAGGACTAGGAATACGAGAACTAGAATACATGAATATATCAATGGGGGGGAAATTATTATGGAGACTAGTCATAGGAAAACCAGTATGGTGGAAGCACACCATTCACAAAAAATATTTTTCAAGCTCAAGACAAAGATGTGTAGAGTCACTCCCAAAGGTTGCAATAGGTTCTCCCATCGTTGAAATTTTAATTTCACCCATGCCTCTCATTTGTGGGAGTTTAATTTGGATCCTTGGGAATGGCCACTGAATCAATCTCTAGGAAGACAAAATATTGTACAAGTGTTGTCTCTCTTAGTAGGTGAATTTAGCCCATTTGTGGGTCTAGTTGGTAGAGCAGGGTCTTATTTCTCTTTTTGATCTCTCCTTGTGGAATGTTGTTGGTATCTAGGATCGATTGAAGATCCCCCCCACATGCGCCCCTGAATTATATGTTAAACACTCTTATCTCTTCACTTCATGGTTGTGCACCTAGGAATCAAAATCTAAGTGATACTTGTGGTTGGGGTGACTCTCAGTTCACTGTCAAAACATGATATAAACTTCTAGTCGAGGCCTCCCATCCCTTTCCACATTCTAACATATGGAAATCCATTTGTCATAGTGATGGGATGCCAAAAATCAACATATTTTGCTCGTTTCTAGAACACACAAAAAATGCTCACTTCCAAGAATTTGAAAAAACATGCAATCAGTGGTTCCTCTCGTTGTGTATTATGTCTTCGTAATGAAGAATCCATCCAAAATCTATTTATAGATTTTCAATATGCGAAAGAGGTCTGGACTCATTCCCTTGGTAATTTTATCCACATATTTGACTGGCCGCAAACATGTTATGAGTTCTTCATTCAATGGTGGAAAAGATACAGAGGAACCTTCAAGCAAAAAGACATTTTAAGACGGATTTGGGTAGCACTCCCAAAATACATGTGTTGGAGTATATCGATATAGAGAAATAAAAACATCTTCATTGGTGAGGTAATAAATCCAAGGAAAACCATGATGAGAGATTTCTCATTACTCTCAGATTATATATAGTTTCGTCTCAAGTGGCAATCTCAAAACCTTGATGCACACAAAGAAGAATGGTTAAAACAATTCAAGGTGGAACATAATCCCTCTATCAGGAAAAAAACCACAATCTCTACTCCCAAATGGGAAATAAGAATTTATGGTGGAGAATTCAAGAATTGGATATCATCTCAGCAAATCAGTATCCTTGTCTTTGATAGTGCATTAAGAAACAACCCAGGGATGACAGGTGTGATGGGGATGATATGAAATTCTAGAGGAAATATAGTTGATTGATATGCATGGGGACTAGGGACAGTTTCAAACAATGAGGCAGAGGCTTATGCCCTGTATGAAGGCATTAGAGTGGAAAATTCTATGGCAATAACCAAGTTTACAATTCTTGGTGATTCTATGATGATAATATGGGCCATTATTAAAAATTCCATCACTGGGGGCAATGTTATCACTGGTGTATTGTATCGATCTTTCACTCTCCTTAAGGATTTTTATGATTTCTCCTTGTAACACATCAAGTGGGAGTTAAATTTTGAGGTTGATAAATGGGCCAAGGTGGGTTCGTAGCTCGACAAAGGTCAATTTATTAAGGTGGGTTCGTAGCTCGACAAAGGTCAATTTATTTTGAATGGGAGGAAAAGGGATCTTCACATTCCCTAATGGCTATGGAAGGCACAATAAATTGCAATGATGTTTGGCAGAGGATGGCAATGAATTGACCGTTGCTCACACATACCTCCAGCCTAGGAATCTATGGGTGCATTCATTTTGGCATGTGTGATGGTAATATATTCAACAATGTAGACAATGTAGACATGGACTTCCTAGAAGGTGCAGTGTGGAGTGTCTCGGCATCAAGGTTTTAGCGGGTCCTCGTGGTGGGAACGAGGAAAATGTGAGCGAAGGTCTTTCAATGCCAAACATGAATGATTGTCTATCTAGGTTAAACCTGGTTCCCATGTCCTTTTACCCTTCTTCAAAGCATTCTAATTTTCAATTTCATGTTATTTTGACTCTTAATCATGAACATTCGAGTTTTCCTATTGTTTCATTTGCTTCTAGAGGAGGTTCTGAAGGTGGGTTATGGTATGTTTCCTTATAAGCAATCAAGGGTTTTTAGATGGGTTTTGTTTCTGTGGGTTGTGATCCTTTGTTAGTCTTTTTTATAATCCCTTTGTCAATCTAGTCTGTAAGGTTAATGGTATACTGTTGAATAACACCAAGTATCTTTGCATTGTTCATTTTGTCAACATTGGAAATTGGGTTTATTCTGGAAGAGGTTTCACAAGTGACCTGTGGTATGGTATTTTAGAGTTCCCTCAAAGTTATTTTGTCCTCATTCTGGGCCTTGGGTATGGCAGTCGGTGTCCTAAATTTATCTTAACTCTGAAGACACTAGGTATGTCAGTCGGTGTCTCAGAGGATGGAAATGAATTAGCCGCGGCTCACACATACCTCTGTCCTAGGAATCGATGGGTGCATTCATTTTGGCATGTGTGATGGTAATATATTCGACAATGTAAGCAATGTAGACATGGACTTCCTAGAAGGTGCAATCGGTGTCTTTAGGCGGGTTATTTTTCTTTGGGTTGTGGTCACTCATATGCTCTCTTCCTGATCATATTTGCAATCTAGAACAGTGGACAAGTGGTTGGTTGTTGGAAGGTACATAGCACTCTTGCACAATGGGTTCTTCTAACATTGGAAATTGGGTATACCTAGGGGAAAGGACCGATAGTATTTTGTAATTAAATTGTCACAATATGGATCCTTCTTCGAGCAACATCAAGTGCATTTTGTGCATACATGAAGATATTATTGAAGGCAATAGTGTGGACCTCAGGCAATTCATGGGAAGGTTGTACCAGATTGTTGCATCTCTCCTCCAACAAATTGAGATTTTGGAACATGAATGTCAGCAGCTAAGGTCATTGGTGATACCTCAACAATCACAATCTGCATATACTAACCAGGCTTCGAGGATTGAAGAGAATGGAGAACAAGAAGTGGAGCCAATGGAAGTAGAAAAAAATGATTCAGGCCTAGACAAAGCACAGGAAGCACCAGATCACGAATATGCCCATCAATAAATATATCACAAATGCATTTTTTTGTTAGGACAGTTTGTTAAAGTAATTTGCAGTCAAAATGTTTGGATGTATAACCTGGATTTCGCTAAGTACTTCATCATGATAGCAGTAGTAGATTTAATAGGCCTTGAGGAAAATTTTGATCATCAATTCACTTCAACACAGTGTCTACATATATAAAAAAAAGCAACTTCAGTTTCAGTTTAAAAAAAAAAAAAAAAAAAAAACAGAGATAGTCCTCAAAACCATACATCAATAGGAAATAACAGAATGGAATCACGTAATAGGCCTTGAGGAAAATTTTGATCATCAATTCACTTCAACACAGTGTCTACATATATAAAAAAAAGCAACTTCAGTTTCAGTTTAAAAAAAAAAAAAAAACTTCAGTTTCAGTTTAAAAAAAAAAAAAAAAAACAGAGATAGTCCTCAAAACCATACATCAATAGGAAATAACAGAATGGAATCACGTATCATAAACTAACTAAATAGGTGGCAGCCATGTCTCCTCTAGATTCCTCTAAAATCATGGTTCCCTTTGCAACCTGAAGAGACATGTATATCTATGTATGTGTGTGTACACATGTGTGCGCACATGGATATATATAAGTATGTAGATATATGTGTACACACACATGCATGTATTTCCAAGGAAAACTTCACTAGATTTCCCGCTCTTCCTCAAAATATTTGGATGGAGGGTGACTTAACCCCCTATCACAATAGTGGTTGGTAACACCAAGGGACTCGATCGAATTTTAAAATGTGACCTATAGTCTCCCTATCAACAATATGACTTGGGTGAATGTTTCAACTAATTAAAGTAATCCTTGGAACTCGTGTGTGCACTAAAACATAACTAAATAATGGTAAAAAAATGTATCTCCTTGTACACCAATATACATTAATACATTACTTCAATACATCACTGATGGTCTAAAAAAGCAAAGTATGATTAAAAGTAAATGGCATTAAACAAGATATCATTTACTATGTCCTTTGTATTTTATATCTTTTCTCACATGAACAAAATATAACTTCTCAAATATTATGGCCTTTGCACTTAATATCCCATTTATTCAAACACGTCAAGAATAGAAATCATTAATATTTTCATGTTAATATTATATGTCGAGGGTGCTAAAATGGGGTATTACATGTGAGACTTAAAATAAGACTTATTCATAATCAAACTCTTAAAGGTGGGTCCAATTATCCATTTTCAACTTAATTGTTTTTATAGAGCTTTTTTAAAGCATACATCACACAAATTTTGGCATACTTTATTATTCCCACACCCCCACCCTCATAGAATAAATATTCCATTTTCAATTAGTCAATGAATTTGCTTAGAATGTTTTCTAATGAATGAAGGACTTGGGAATCCCAAAAAATTAAGTATATAAAGGCTAATGTTACATAGACTAAGATGGTTTAGAGTACTTCCTCTTTAAGGTCAAATTTTTAATAATTATTGGTTGAAGAAAATATGGACTTGTCAATTTGATGTAGTTCAAGTGGTTGTGAGGAAAATTTATCAACATTTTCATCGAGGTTCAAATCGCACTTTGTGACATGTTTACTCTTAATAAATTGATTATGGATGAACTATATAAAAATAAAAATAAAAAAATGGACCCATGAACCATTATCCTTTTAAAAAGTTTAAATATGTATCTTCCTTTAATTTGAAATGAAATGCATAGAATCTTTTGTCATGATAATAAGATGTAATTTGTCCTTTCATGAGGGGAGTCAAGTTGTTTTTCATCAATCCATCAATTACTTTTGGAGATGGACAAGGCACTGTAAATTTTCCAACAAGAATTCTTTATGAGGAGTAGCTAGCTTTTTAAAAAGGGTTCTGGATTAACTTTCCAAATATGGGACATTTTTTATCCTTTCAGTAATCTAAGCCAATTATTTTGATGTAAAATTATGAGAGATTTTAAATGAATCTTCATAAGTTTTAGAAAGCCCAAGGAGGTCTCATCAAACATTATTTGAACTTGAATGGTGTGGAGAGGAGGACAAGTCATTTCCATTCCCTTGTATAATCATCGTGATGGAGCATGAAACTAGAGGAAATTCTATAAGAAAACCCCAAATCACCAATAAACCTTCATTTCCATGAATAGGATTGAAAAATAAATTATCAAAAATAAAAGATAAAAACATGCCAAAGTTACAATGACACTAGCTTATTAGTTTTTTTTCTTTTAATCATAACAAATACATTACTCGCGAAAAATTATTATTAAAACATTAAAACACTATTAGATAAATCATGTTTTTTTAAACATCATCACTATATTACAATACTTACAACCTAGCTTGTACATTATTTTTCTCTCATATACATATAAATTTAAACATAACTAAACCCTAACAAGCAAATTTAACTCCTCATATACCAATGTCCTTAATGTTTTTTTTTAATATTACATATTGTTAGGCCAGGTATGGTAGAAAACCTAACTCCACTGATGCGCTTTGCATTAACATGAGAGGTGCATAAATACAATCAAAATGATTGTTGGTCTTCCCTAATGGATGGTTTTTCCTATCACTTACGACTCTCCATATTTACATTATTATTACAATAATGCAATCTCGAGGATTATGTGTCCAACATTTCCCCCTTAATCTCAAGGGGTGTTTGTGAGTCCAAGCATCATTCTGAACTTTTCAAATTTTTCTCTTCCAAGCACTTTGGTGAAGATGTCCTCAATTTGTTGATTGGTGGAACAATGTCTCAAGTGAATAGTCTTGGCCTCTACATGATATTGAATCAAGTGATGCTTAGTTCGATCATGGAATCTGGAATTATTGGCCAACTTGATTGCAGAAGTATTTCCAACTAGAAGAGGAGTAGAATTCACTTGTTTTTCCTACAAATCTTCAAGTATTTTCCTGATCCACACAATATTCTTTATTGCTTCTATAATTTCCACATATTCTGCCACTGTTGTAGAATTTGTTGGAACTGATTGTTTGCATGATCTCCAAGAGACAATTGTTGATCCAAGACTCATGAGATAGCTTGAAGTTGACACTCCATCCAATCAAGTTGAAGTCATCCACCTTATATTAACTAAGTCCAAAATATTGAGTTCCTTTCAAGTAGTTTAGAACGCTTTTTGTAGTAGACCAATGACCTTCACAAGGCTTTTGCATAAACCTGGAAAGAATACCAACAACAAATGAAATGTTTGCTCTTGTGGTAGTAAGATAGATAAGACTTCCCACAAGTTGTCTATACTTGGTTGCATCCTCAAATCTATTCCCTTCATTTGATGTGAGTTTCAAATTTTGTTCCATTGGAGTAGAAACATAATTGCACTCAGTCATGCCAAACTTGTTCAACGGTTCTCCAATGTACTTCTTCTGGGATATGAATATGTACTTTGCATTTGAATCACCTCAATGCCCAAATAGTAGTGAACGTGTCCCAAATATATCATCTTGAAGCCTTTCTTCAACTCTTTCTTTATGGATGCAATGTAGCTTTCATTGTTCCCTATTATCAACATGTCATCTACATATACTTCAAGATATACAATAGTTTTTCCAACTTTCTTGAAAAACAAAGTTGCATCGTCAAGATTGAAATGCTTGAA
>CBVK0105394710.1:0-11676 GCA_900067695.1 Picea abies | reverse complement strand
GAGTCATACAATAAAATAAGAACAATTTTATGGGAAAGAAATATATTATTGTATTCTAAATATGAAAAGGAGAATACAACCAATGCCTTGATGTTGTCGGGTCCCTTCCAATAGTTCCTTTCTTCCCACACACTTCTGCTCCATGGATTCTAAGACTGTAGATCTAACAACTACTTATGATCTTAGCTTGACAAAGTGAATCTCAAAGCCAACATAGGCCCAAACACTCCATATGAATTAGTTATAGTTGAAGCTAATCCAAACTCTATTCCAAAACCTCACGCCAAAAAGCTAGCTTTCCCATGACAACTCCCCTCCTTTTATAAGATGAAAAGGATAGGGTGAGGAGGTTAGGATGATCCCATGAGATCAGGGATGCGAATCAGATCCAAACCAATCGGAGGCCACCTCACCCTCGAAGCTTATATTCTAGAAGCATTGAGAAGCTTCTCTTTTTCTTCATATGAGTGATCGTCGCACCCTTAACACTAAGGAAACTGCAACAATGTCACAGGCCACTGTGGTACAACCTACGTCGATCCTAGATCGTTGCACCCTTAAAACTAAGCAAGGTGTGATGATCCTTCTTTATATGGTTTTTTACAAAGGAAAGTCCATCTTCATTCTTCTTCAGGGGTTAAGGAAATTGATCTTCTAAAGACAAAGGATAGGTGTACATCATTAACAGTAATAGGGGTGATGAAAATAATGTGTAACATTAGGTTGTCGTCATTCTCTCCATCTATGAATATTAATTGAACTAACCTACATGTCTTCTATTTGACATATTGCCTTGGTGATGAATCATGTTCCATATGCGAAAACTTGACAAACCAATAATGGATACCATAGATACTATGGAATATGTTCAAGTTCTAACTCTAATATTAAGGTTGAACTATGAACTTGTGTCATAGGTAGTTGCATATTTATGCAACAATATAAACATGATACTAACACATCTAATTCTCTCGTGCTCCATTTTTCTATACTTTTTACCACTCATATGTAACTTTTACAGAGGATTTCGGTCACAGGACTAACGAAAGCTCCCTTGGATCTTCCCTTGATCCAATACAAACAAAGGGATAGACAACAATGAGTTTACACCCTATATTAATCAAATTTATTGTATTATTCTATGAGAATGGAAGGAAAGTGTGCCTTATTTATGAAGGTTGTCCTCACATGTTCTTGCATGATGTAGCTCTTGAGATCCCGCTCTATCTCTTTATCACCCTTTTACTTGCACACAAAAGACAAGAAACACCTTTCTCCAATCTATCCAAGATAAAGGGAAGCAAATTTGAACTAGATCTATTTTAATCTACTCAAGGAGAGACTAAACTTTTATAAACAGGACATAATCATTGATTAAGTAACCATTGAAAGGGGAAACATTATTGATCTATATTAATCAAAAGTAGAGAAATTACATCAATTTTACCATAATCCTTGAGTCTCGATGCAAGCCTCCCTAGAACCCTTGGATCCAACTCCTCCTTGGCCCTCTCTCAAGTTAAGGCCGACTTTCAAGAAAGAAAATGTTCGATGAAGCTCCTTTGTGTTTCAACATCAAAACTTTACTTTGAGTTATGTCCTTTCTACCATATAGTGTCTTTTGTTTTATAGAGTGGTGGAAGGAAATGATTAGGCCTCCATAACTCATCCATAACTCTAAGTGACTTGGAGTTCTTGATTTGACATCCCATCTATCCTTGATTTCCTCGAACATATCGAAGATCCCCAACTAGAATCATCGGATATTTTCCTTGAGCGTATCGAAATTATGTCGGATTGGAAAGTCATGGGTTGAACAATAGCATCTAGCAATGTGTCATGGGTTGATAGTTATGAGAAGTGTGACACCACTAAAAAATGGATTATTTCGTAGGAAAAATTGTTGTGTCTCTTTGGCATGTCTTCCTTTGAGTTTTAGGGTGACAAATATAGTTGTAATAGTAACACTCATTCTTGAGTAAATATAGAGGTGTTCAATAATAACAATGCACCAATTTGAAGAGTGTAGAAGGAACTTGTTCAAATTTTGTATCTAATAATATAGGCTAGTTTTATATCTCTATAAGGTGTTCATAATATATAAGAGGGACATATGAGATTTTGTTAGTATCACTGCATTTCTCCAAAACACTAAAAATAAACTAATAAAGGTCTCAAGTGCACTATGCATGGAAATTGTCTAAGGAGTGAATCCTCTAATTACTTCAAGTGTGCAATGATATTTTCTTCCCTAGTCTCAACATCTAGACCCGAGACAACTAATTTGTCAACCCCTTGTTATTTTCTACTAGTTCCCTATCTAATGTTAACACTATCATTTATAGGGAAATTTGATATTCACTTTAGCACTTTGCTTCCCTGAGAATTTTCTATAACTCCTCTAAATGCCTCTTTAGTGTCACGTCATATTCTTCTAATCTATGGTAAGTATCAACAAGTTAATGTTTAGTGATAGAGTGAATATGCAATCACAATTTAAAAAAGTGATTTGTTGAAAAAAATAATCAGTCACAACATTTTCACCATATTGGAATAAAAATATATAATCCATGTGTGCCTCAATTCTAACACAGACTCATCCAATGATCTAAGAATATCTAAGGATTAATAATGGCGTATTCAACCTCTTCTGTGTTTACAAATCTTTAAAAAATTATAAACTATCTCTATCACCTTTCAATGTTTCAATTCTATATGGAACAAGGTGCAAGGATGAGGAGCCCCTGTATCTTTGTCTAATCAGTCTTTGTTGGGATTATTGAGGTGCTACTTTTGTAATGTGAATCTCAAATTTCTATAATGTAATGCTAAAAGATGTGTGTGTGATATGGAACAAGGAATCAATGAGAAATGATGGGTTGGGGGTGGTGTCATTTTAAGGTAGGGGAGGAAAGATATGGTTGCCACTAAGGATGGATTTATCTAAATCAAAATATTCAAGAACCTAAGAAGGAGAATATGATCAAGTGTTAATAAGGTATGAACATAGTCATGATATAGGATGAACAGGTCAAGGAGGTTGGTCAAGCCACACAATATGGTCTATGAGGGAAGCATTGATTTCAATGAGGGGAAGTCTATTATTATAATAAAAGGAATGGTAGTTTGAGGTAGTTCCTCCATGATCATGTTTGGGATAGGAGGCTTGGCATTGTCCATTGGTGGGATAATATGGAATCCTAGAATATGGGTTAGGAGTGTGCATCCTAAGCATATCCACAAGGGAGGGACTCGGGGATTACATAAGCTCAAGTTTATGAGATTTTTATAAGTGCATGGGTGTAAGATATAGAAGTAGAGACATGAGTACATAGTGTATCTAAACTTGGAAATTTATAATGTTGTTGTTGGGATTTTCTATATCCATGACTTGAGGAGGTTGGAAGTCATAAGAATGTGGATCATAATAATTCAATTGAATTTTGTATGATGCAGTGCTTCAGAAACGTGCTTGTGTGAAAATATAACGACTCTTAAAAATTAGTATGCTTCTTCTTTTATTTTTGCAAATTATTCTTCTCAAAATTGGCATATTGATGATGAATTGGTAGGGATATGTAGAATATACTATGGAGGGATTTAAACGAAGTATTGAATTTTTTTAAGCAAGAAAGAATGACAATCTATGTAAAAATAGAAGTTTGATTTTGTAAGTCTAGTTGAGAGGTATTGTCACAACCCTACAATCCACTCCAATTTTTTTCTACAAATTGAGTTTTCCCAAGTTATTCCAACACCTACGGTTGTACAACATTTTCTTGACTCAACCACAATGGCTTGTTCTACTTGCACCTACTACAACCAGACTATGCATCTTCACCAAAGGTTTGGCCATAACGTTTCATTAGGCTACAACAAGTTATATTCCCAACCAAGTCTAACACACTTAGTTGATCCAACAAGAAACACATAGGCATGCATCCAACCACAACCTTAAAAAATATCAACAATAAAACACTTATCTAATTCATAATACTTTTACAATTAGTAGTATGCAAGGAACAATAAAATACAATACACATAAATAAACCATAGAACACAAGTATGGATGGGCATCAAGACAGGTGCCTTAACTCTTTATTATATAGAAAATGTTACATGATACAATGGGGGAGTACAACCAATTGCATATGGCTCAATTAAAAATGTAAAAAGAAGCCAAGATAAATAGCCTTTTACCAAACTTCTTAATAGACTTGTGCAATCCAGCCCTTGAATTTTATGTAGGCTTGTATATTACATGTCTTGTTCCACTCTTCATCTCACCTAGGAAGTGCAATTCATTCCAATGTGCCTAAACATGAACTTGGCACAATCATAGAAATCCTTGCACTTCTATCAGTGACTTATCACTACTTTCTTCCTTCTTTGTGTCATATCACTTTGAGGCATCCTCCTATATATATGAGCTTGTCATGCGCTTCTAAGCCCCATTCATTCCAAGGTGGAACCAAGTGCCATTGAGACAAATTGGTCTCCTTTAGTGACTTACCTTTCGATCATTCCATTGCATGATTCCAACTCATGTTGAGTCTGCCCAGGTCATCACCTACCCACCCAATTCATTCCATCGTCCAAGGTCATCTCATTCCCTTAGTTCTTCCCATTGGCCGAGGTCTAAATTCCACCCAAGTAGTCCCCTATACTCGATCATACCATCTAACTACACCCAAGTGCATCCAACTATGCCTAAGTGGGACAACACATCCAATCCATCTTGAATCATTCTATGTCAACTGAATCCACTAATATTGATCAATATATTCATCTCAAGTGCGCTCAATGCATCCTAGTTTGAATGACTACATTAGATCCACTTGAATCCATCTGGTTTTTTCCAAGTGCACCCAACAATGCACCCAAAGCATCCATAATATGTGCACTATATGGATGCATTCTCAAGTCAGTATTCTCGATAAGTGTGACTCACAATTATGATCCATGACAACTTTTTCCCAAAGGTACCTCGATCACCTATTGCAACTCCCAAGTGTGGGTCACCTAACTCCATCAATCTGTATAAGTCGAGGAACCCAAGTAATCAAGCCTTATTTTCACTTCTTCATCTGTCATTCCAAGTGCATGTCTGTGAATAAGGTGGCCCACCTGTATCAACCTTCTTTGCCTCTATCTAAGTCCTTGTCTAACTTCTTTTGGTGCATCATACTTAGTTTCAGATACCATTGTTTTTTGTGTGCCTTGTTTGTCTGCAAGGGAACCTGACTTCATATACAGTGCACCTTACCAATGAGACAAGGTGTTCAATAATATGAATCATGCCTTGCCAATGGGCCAAGGCACATGACTATCCAAAGTGTGCCTTTCCAATGGGTCGAGGTGTCTCAACTGGTTCATCCAAGGCATCATATGTCTAATATGTCCATGTGTGATGCATGGATTTGGATAGTGACTTGAGGATAGGAGGTTCTTGAGGATATTTTCAAGGAAAACAACATTTTTTAGCGGAGGAGGATGTAATACCCTTGCCTAGAATAGAGTCATTCATTTACCACTGGCAATGAAGGTGCCCAACACCACTATAGGCAAGGGTATTACATCCCTCCCCACTAAAAAATGTTGTTATCCTTGAAAACATCCTCAATAAATTTCGATCCTCTAGTCACTATCCAAATACATGCATCCATCCACAATCAACACTCCCAATTGTTATGCACTATTCAAGCCACATTTTCCATGCAACTTTCCTCCATCCAATCCTCAAAAAAGTTCCTATTTTCCCAAATATGTCAATGATGTCTCTCGTTGCTGCCTCTTGTTTTTGTGGCTGTAATATGAACCAACACTGCCACAACTAACTATTATAGCTACAAACCAACCTTCGTTAAGAAGATTGTCCAAATTATCCAAGTGTTGCACCTCCAAACCTACTACTACAACATTACTTCTATCAATGTCAATTCCATGCTTCTTACATTGATCCCTCCTCGTGACTATTACAAATTAGGCATCCCCAAGAAAACTCCATGAGAATGTACATCCTTGTTCCGAAAAAAAATATTTTCATGCTACAATTCAATATGCTTGTATCATTCTATTGGACCAAGGAAAAATTACCAGCTTTACCTTCAATTGTCAAGTCATTGTTCACAACTCAACACTTAAAAAGAGGGTGTAAAAGGGCCATTATAGCCACTGCACTCAAATGCTCCAACAATCCATCCAAAGTGTTCTAAGTTAAATGCTCCAACTGAAATACTTGCATACATCTTTCCTAAGAGAAGAACATCCACACGAGTACTTATGTCACCTTCAAACAACAATCCTATAATATTTGGGTCATCCAACAATCACCCTCAAGTTTCCTAAGAAGAAATGTACCTCAACCTAAGTCTCCATATACAAATGTGGGAGAGAAAATTCCTTGTCAATTTGGACTACATTCTTGGTTGCACCATCTAGGTCAACTGCCAATGTTTTCTTGGTCGACTCCTTCATTGTCTCATCCATCACATAGGATAGAACTTCTTTGCTCCACCAAACAAATTTTCATTTCTTTGGCATTGTCATCATGGTTTTCCAAGGAAAATACTTCACCTCTTCCTTAAGGTTTTCAAGTTGTCTCCCACAACTCAAAAACATTTCTAAGGCACCCATGCAATAGTTCCTTTGTCTTGGAAAACAAACTTCCCAACAGTCATCACTACAGAGAAGAGGATGGCTTGTTATCATCGCAAGTTTCTAAAACATTGACACCTCCATATTCTTCCCCTTTCACCAAACATGGCACCTTTGCAATTTCCCTTAGGATACATTGCCTGCTACTAGGTAGTGATCCTCCCATGTCTTAAACTAGTGAATATAAGATGACATGAGGCTACCAAGGCCACCTCCAAAAAATACAACAAAACTTTTCCCAATGTCCACTGAAGGATTCATCCTAGCAAATCATTGTTCCAAACTTCCATCCAAAAACCCACCCAGACCTACTGTCAAGGCGCATAGAATATCCAACATTCCCCTTGAATTATACAGAACTTGGTTTCTCCCAAGGTTGTTTTCTTAGCCATCAAATTAGGTTTCACTTGGACATCCTCCAAGTCACCTAACTTTTCCTTCAAAGAAAAACCCATTGCAAAATTATGATAATACAAGAAACAAGGAACAACCATACCTCTGAATGAAGGAAAACATGACTACATTAATGATTCTTATTCTAGATAATTCAAGTCACACCAAGGCATGGTCAAAGAATCTATCCTAAGTCTCAAATACTTATCTATTTCTTTCTTTCTCAAGCCTGCAATAAACTTGAAATAAAAAGATCGTCCATGCAGACCTATTTTGGCTTATTTCCACACCAAGGAACTAGTCTACAATATTCAACCTTTAAGCCAATATATGGTTACTTTCCAAACTCATCCTAAAGTATTCCACTTCACTACAAGTTTTCCCAAGTGTAATGGGAGTGCTTTAACATATCTGAAGTCACTTGTCATAGTAGTGACACACACCAAATTTCACAATATATATTTGATACCACCTATCATGAAAGTGATAGAGGTAAAGAGCACCAACTACCACAAAACATCTATGATACCAATTATCACGACCCTACAATTCACCTAGATTTTTTTCTACGAATTGACTTTGGCCAATTGATACCACCTATCATGAAAGTGATAGAGGTAAAGAGCACCAACTACCACAAAACATCTATGATACCAATTATCACGACCCTACAATTCACCTAGATTTTTTTCTACGAATTGACTTTGGCCAAGTCATTCTGGCACCTGCAATCGTGTCGCATTACCTTGCATCAACCACAATGGCTTGGCCAACCTATGCCTACTAAAACCAAACTACACCTCTTCACCTAAGGTATACCCATACATTTTCCTTAGGATTAAATAAATTATATGCCCAACCAAGTCTAACACACTTAGTTCATCCAATAAGAAATGCATAGGCATGCATCCAACCATAGTCTTTCAAAATCCTAGCAATACAACACTTATCTAATTCACAATACTTAGCCAGTTAACAGTATGCAAGGACCAATAACATCCAATACACATAAAGAACCATAGAACACAAGAATGGATGGGCACCAATACAAGTGCCTTGACTCTTTATTATATAGAGAATGTTACATGATACAATGGAGGAGCACAACCAATTTATTGTGGATGAATTACAAATGTACATGGAAACCAAGGAAAACAAACTTCTACAAAACTACCCAACAAACTTTCACAATCAAACCCTTGAATTTTTCATAGGATTTTCTCTATAGGTCCTATTCTACTCTTCGTCTCACCTAGGCAATACAATTCATTCCATTTTTCCCAACCTTGAACTTGGTAGAATCAAATAACTCCTTTCACTCCTACAAGTGACTAAGCACTTATTTCTTCCTTGTCTATGCCTTATCACTTTAATAAATCCTCCTATAAATATAAGCTTGATGCATGCTTGCAAGCCCCATCCAATCCAAGGTGGACCCAATTTCCCTTGAGTCAAATTTCTCTCCTTCGATGACTTGTTGGTCGATAGTTTCGTCACATCATTCCAACTCATGTTTGGTATTCTTATTTCATCCCAATACTATCGATGTCATTCCATCCTCCCATGTTGTCTCATCCACCCAATTCATCCCATCTGCCTAGGTCATCTCAAGCATGCATAGGTCATCCCATTCGACGATTTCCAAGTGCACCCAACTAGGCCTAAGTGGTGAAACATGTCTAATCTATCTCAAATCATCCGAATATGACTCCATCCACTCGACTCAATTGACCCAATCATCGAAAGTGCACCTAACTCATTTGATTCCACATGACTATGTATGATCCACTCGAGTCCATCTCCTTATAGCCAAGTGTGCCCAACAATGCACCCAAGATGTTTGAAACATGTGTGCCTGATGGATGTGTGCCCAAGGGAGTGTTCCCAATGAGTGAAACTCACAGTTGCGGTCCATACCAACTTATTCTTGAAGGCACCTCGACCATTCGTCACAACCCCCAAGTGTGGGTTTCCTACCTCCGTCAAACCATATAAGTCTAGGAACTCAAGTCATCAATCCTTCTTGTCACTTATTCATCTTTCATGCGAAGTGCATGTCTATAGATGAGATGACCCACAAAAACCTTATTTTCCTCTAGATAAGTCTTTTTCCAACCTCTCCTCGTGCATCTGACTTAGTGCAAGCTACCACTAACTACAATATGACATGTCTATCCACAAGGGCACTCGACTTCATCTGTATTGCACCTTTCCAATAGGACAAGGCATCCAATAGTGTGAAGTGCACCTTGTCAATGGGTCAAGGCATCCAACTATATAAAGTGTGCCTTGCCAACGTGCCGAGCATGTCAATTGGTTCATTTAAGACATCATCCATATGATATGTCCATTTGTGCCAAATATTGACCATTGGGGTGATCATGTGATAAAGGCACCTGACGCCACTCTAGGTGAGGGTCTTGCATGTATCCTTTGATCCATACCATTATCTCTTGAATGTTAACTCATACCAATATCATACATTCTCTATTGACATGCATTATACACTTTCATATCTTATGTCTTTCATAATCCATAGTACATGGAAATGTTCATATATTAATATTCATTTTTATCATTTTTCATATGTGCAAGCACATTAGTTGGTGTCAAAATACTTATGGATGGTCCAATAATTCACTTTGGGTACTATCAAATACTTTCTCAACTGCATGAATTGTCCAAGAACACCAATAAGCATCATGACACAACAATGTTTTCCCTACAACCAATTAGATATCTATAATATTTGACGGCATGTGCAGTCTCTATCATGGAAAATTTAAGGGTCTATACTTATCTTACCAATTAAAGGGTTTATACTTTGCATTGGAAAATCTTTACCAATTCTTAAAATGACAACTATAAATGTTTGGTGATATTTTAACAAAAAATATTCGAATTTCTACATTTTGATCTAATTTCTACACACATAAAATTGGCAAATTTCCAAGTAACTAATTTATCCTATAGAATTTTGGGTGAATGTCCATTTTCAATTGGTGAATCATTGTCAAAAAAATTGGAAAACTTATCCAAATGCTATCATTTATCCCCTAAATATTTCCTCAATGTCTATGTTGCTAATGGAACATAAAGTGTGTCTACTATTCAATCAAGTCTTCAATGTTCAATTTATGTATCTTTGGGCCTTGGATGTCAAGTAGGCATGTAGGGTGTGCATAAAAATATGGGCATAGTTTTTGCACTAGGATCGTAATATTGAGAACAAATGTGTCATAATTTCTTTTTTAATAGAAATGGTTACTTGTATTGAGATTAAAAGATAGTGGTAGTAACCAAATGGCAAAATGAAAAATGGGTCAATCAGAGTCTAGTATCACACAATACTTCCAAAAAGTTTGTGAAAGTACAATTAACATTACAAACAAAGTTTTTATATCCAAAATCTTGTAGGTATACTACCTAAGAAATTTTTCTAAGAGAAATATAAAGAAGTAAAACATGAAATCATATTGAAAACTAGGAAATTAAAGTTATGGGTAGACAATGCCTACCAATTTTGGTTTAGCTTGAGTGGTCATGGATGTGTTTAATGATATAATAGAGGGGCCATTTTATACTAGATGAAGAGGTGATATAGAATCTTTTTTTTTTCTTTAAATATCCAATTCATGAAGAGACACTTTGAAGGTTGTGATATATCCAGTAACTAACTGATAGAGTTGAGAGGTCAATTCTATTGTTGGAATCCCTGGCTTGGAGTGGTAAAAAATGACACTGGATATATCCATGGGTTGATAGAGCTTGTTTTCCTCCCCTAGATTCCAATGCATCTAACCTCTCTTTGCAAACAATAGCTAGAAAATAGACATGGGAGGTCATTTCTATGAGGCCTTCACATTTTCCTTATCATCTCTTCATGTAGGATGGGAGACATTGTATTTCCTCTACTAAAAAATAGTGGTAGCAAGAATGATTCATAATAATGGTGATTCGACAAGAAGGAGAAGCTATGCTAATAACGACATCAAGTGCTTACCAGAATCAAGACAGACGTAGAGGACGTACAAAGAATGAGAGGGATTCATGTGGCCAAGGAAATTAAGGGTTGAGGGAAGACAATGTCTTATCTTCATTCAAGCTTGTGCATGTGAAGGTATAGGAGAAACTTGCAAGAGAAAAATCTCCCCTCATTTAATTTGATGTGACTTGAGTGGGGTGGGGATGATCCCCCCCCTTGATAAATTTCATTTGCTTCCCACCTAGGAGATTGAGCCTATGGGTTTCCCTATTTTCATTAACGATGAGTCAATATTGATATATTATGGTGCCTTATTTAGCCATTGCATCCATTGCAAAGTTATTGGAATAAATAACATGAAATAAAGAGACTTTTTGGAATTTCTTGGTAAGAAATCAATCTCTCTAGATGATGCATGATAGAGGAGGTGAGTATATTGAGTCTTTTTAATGCACCAATGATGAGCATAGAGTCTCGTAGAATATAAATTATCTCATGAGTTTGGGAGATGAATAGAATACGACCTAGTCATATTATTGAGGCTTCTTATAATTGGATGTTTGAATTTGTGCCCAATCCCATGAAAAAGGGGATACTTGTTATCCATTGGGGCCAATGATGACCCCCCCCCCCCCCCCCCC